>JANHGL010002086.1:0-68117 GCA_024611195.1 Ceyx melanurus
ATTACCCTTCTTAACACAGCCTTCTAGTAATGAATTATATGCACAAAAATTATGCCACTGCACTGACTAGAACACAAATATTACTTTTAAATGGATTCCAGATGAAAATAAATCAGACACTGATTTACAGAATGTTATAACAACAGTATGGCACAATGAGATATTTTCAATGGCAATATATGCAGGAACAGCAGTTGAACTGCACATACCCTGTGGCTAGAAGCAAATATCACAAACTGCTCATGATAGATTTTTAATTAACATATTTTGCTGCTTCCAAATAGAGAGAATGGTGTAAATCAAAGCACCTTATCTGATGTAAAGGAAGTAGTGTTGAATGCCTTTAGCAAGCAGATCTAATCACACAGTCTGTCCAATTTGGCTCCACAGTAGCTTGGTTTCCTTAATTCATGGTGGGTGTACATGAATGGTTCCATTTATATACTAATGAACGATAATAATGTGGGACTATACGTGCCCATGATGAACAGACCTTCGCATCCTCAAATACATTTATTTTACCAGAACAAAGTCAATACCCAGTGGCTAAGAACTAGGGGTTTATATCTGGACAAAGAATCACACAAAGCAGCACAGACTCATATTTGGACAACAGTTTACCCACTCTCTTATGCACGTCCCAATTCTCTTCATACAGTAAGTTCTCAAGGAAGAACTTATATACCTGCTCTGTAAAACCAGCATCTCACAAGTTAAATCCCCTAAATCACTGCATAAAGCAGTTCTCTTGTAATGAAACCCTACAGATATGCCCTGGCACTTCTGCATCCTGCAGTCTGGCCAAGGCCCACTTACATGCAGGAAAGAACTCAACTTCACCTTCTCCCTCAGCAGATCCTCATGAACCCTCACTTTATATGTCTGTCACACAAACTTTGAGTAAGAGAAGGTTGTAGTCAGCCTGTCAAGATAAGAGTGCAACTTCTAGGAAGCCAGAGGTCAGCTCTGGCACCATAGGCACTTCTCATCACTTCAGGGTGATAGAGGATGAACAAAACAGTGCCGGGTCGGTACCTTACACCAGTCATGATCTATATTCATGTGCAAAGCCAACCTGAAGAGTCAGGCTTGAACTAAACTAAATGCAGTTCTTGTCACAAAACTGGTATCTGAGATATCAACAATGAGCTGAACATATCTGCATAGCATTTGGCATTTACAACATGGGATTCGTGATTTGCACATCAGGTAGCAGGAGCAATCAGAGGTCAGTCCTCAAGAGGAACCAAAGTGGAAACAAAATCCTTAGGAACAGTTATTCCTGCTGGAACAATTAAAACCCTGAGACATGAAGCTCTCTTCTTTCCCTAAATATTTGCACAGAAAAAGCAGCAATCCTACAAAATGATTCTCCAGGAAATAATCACCACACCTGCCAGAAACTGGCCTGAATTCAAGTTGTCAGCGATTGTCCTTAAGGAACTGACATAGACAGACAAGGCTTTTCTGAAGTAATTTAAAGTTATGAAAGCTTGTAAATGGCCTCTGAAAAGACTTCTTATGATTTCCACTGTTTTAAAAATAAACTTAAATATATATATATATATAATTCACAAATAGCTAAAAGAAAATGAAAGCCGGGGGAATGTTATTCCTGTAACTGCATCTGCCTTTCTTTTCATAGTCTTACAACCTTCCATTCTGGCTTTTCCTAACTCAGATTTTAAACTTTCTCTAAGCTCCCCCTAGAGTCCTGTGGAAGACTGTGTGGTTATACACACATGAAACAGGTTGTGCAACAGGGACTTGTAGTGAGACAGTGACTTGTTTTGTGTGTGTACCATGCCCAGCACAACCAGGTCTTAACACCGCTTCTTTCCTTGACACGGGAGCAACACAAAGAAGAGACTTCAGTGTAATTCGACAAGGTGATGGTGAAGTGATGCTGTTGTATGGGCAGTGGTGGCAACCACAGCAGTAACGCCAACAAGGGGGAGAGAGAACCAGGTTTACCTGCTGTGCCTGCTGCAGCAGCTCCATTCGTTCGTGCAAGATCTGGCTGTCAAACTCACGGCTCTGCCTCAGGATCTGCCGCCGCACCTTCTCCACTGCAGCTCGCAAATCCTCCCTCTGGGCTTCAGTCAGCGACTCGCTTGCCCGCCTTCCTGGATCCTGCTGCAGGGCATTATACAGCGTGGCTTCCAGCTCCTGGATTTTCTAATGCAACCCAAATCACATAGAGACAGGCTGCCATTTGAATCCAGCAAGCAAACGACCCACCAACAGCTAGACGAGAAGGCTAGCAAGCGAGGCAGGAGGGAAGGACGGACACAGACAAGTAGACAGAAAGCAGCAGTTGTGAGCAGTGAGGAGCATTCCACACAGAGTGCACGTAGATTTACGCCCAGGCAATGCTTCCCATTCTAGTAAATGATTGACTTTTTCTATTTAAGATTCAGACGATAGATCTGTGCTTACTTAATATGTAAACAAACCTCCAGTCTCTGATGCTGAATATTACAAAATTTATGTAACAGATTAAACTAACAGATTCCCTTCAATGGCAAATGAATAGTTATTTAAACCATCCTATAAAACAAAAAGACCACAGGGACAATTGTGAACAACAGAAATCTTACCATCTCCCCCTCTCTGGCTCTACTGCCCTGCCATCCATTTCTCAAAATCTATGTCACTGGCTTAGTTCCAGGTTGCCATAAGCAATGAAGAGCTGAACTCTTGTATACTTGTGCACACTAATCCCTCACCAGTCTCTTGCTATCTTCCAGATTCCTAATCAGACTCCCATTCACTGGCCAAAGTTGCAATACTTTGAAAAGCAGAGATCACTGAACTTTACATTCGTACAGAGAACTGCATTCCCAAGAGTAAAAAAAGAAAGAATGAATGAATCATGGCAGTATTTCCCCAATTACTAAGGTTAGTATCATCCTATTAAAAACCAGCATCCAGACTAACAATATTTGGATCAAGAGCATCTGACAACAACATTTTAGCCCTCATAACACCTTTGTGAGGTAGGTAATTCTATCCATATTAGAGATGCATAAACAGCTGCACAGAGAGGTTAAATGGCTTGCCCAAGGTCACAGTGCTAGAAATAGATACTGATTGCTTTTATCTCTATCAATTCTCAGCACTGACCTTCCTTTTCCAAAAACATTTTCCCCACAGGAAATATGTACAATGTATAAATAATTTGTCAGGCCATTATATTTTTAATTCCCTGAAGTCTCACTATTGACAAAGTTGAGTGGGCTGTTTTACCAGTTCCTAGGTAGTTCCTAATTGTTGCTTAGCTCGAAAGAAGGCAAAGTTGCAGCTTCCCTTTTGACAGCTAAGAAAGGTAAGATTGGTTAGGACCACACAGGAAGGAATCACATAAGAACAGGCATTCCCAACTTAGGGATAGCTTAGCAGCAGTAATGTTTACAAACACCTAGGAAAAAAGCAATATTGGAAAAGTTCTGAAGTAATTTCTGGTATATTTAACCAGTCATGGGTTTGGGCACACATAAATCAGCTCTTCCTATTCCAGATGTGCTAACAAGATGTTATATATTTTGGAGTAAGAAAAGCAATACAAAAATATTAGACTTTTAATTATTATCCATTTCCTAGGTATCCATTAAAGTAATACTTGATTTCCTAGTTTAGCAGAAAAAGAAATCAATTGTAAAAAGAGCCCTATTTATATTTTAAAGGAGAGAAAAAAAACCAATCAAACCAACAACTCTATTTTATCAAATCTATTCAAACATGAAAATTTAATGACTGTTCTTGTCCTACCATGTATGCCTGGTCCAGAGCTTGTTTCCTGTAGTCGAGTTCTTCCTCTAAATAACCCTTCTGTTTACTGAACAGGTCCTGAGCAATAATAAAAACAAGGGAGTGTTTGTTTTTTGGCCTAATTAATGAAGAATCATAAATGCCATCATTTTTAAGTGAGCTTTCCACATGAAAGAAAGTTAAAATCTATATCTAATGACCACATTAATCCTAAGGATATATGGAATATCAAATATACAATATTAGCAGTTAAAATATGTGAATCATATGAAAGAGTTGTACATAGAAAGCATTGACTTCTACACCAGTGTACAAACCTGCCTTGACCTGACAGAAGTGCACACAACAGCTGAAAGGTGAATGGGAATGTGCATGCATTTGGTCCAATAGTCATAACTGGCATGGGGCAGGCCAAGGGAAGGAAGAAAGAAACACAAATGAAGGCTCTTTATGGCTTTCCTGAAAATACCCTTAAGGAAATCGTAAGACAAACCCTAATTTGTGTTGTCTAGTCTGTTTTTCTAGGAAGGAAATCAGAACATGCAGAGCCACAAGTGGGTTCTGCAGCAGCAATCCCTGATACATTACTAAAACAGAAGTAGAAAAAAAATAACTTGTCAACTAATGAGGAAGCCAAATAGAAATGGGTAAAGTGGTGTGCAGAGAGGTTAAGTGACTAGCTGAAGAAGTATTCAAGATACCTAGAATTTACAAGGATTTTTTTTTCTTTTAACTTAAAAACCCCCCCACAACTAACCAAACAAAAAACTTAAAACCAACTTTTTAAAGGTTTGTTAACTCACACTCACCAGCTTTCACAGTTATGTAAATATATAACAGTCTGGGATTTCAGTGGATTTCAGTATGTAAAAGTATGATGTTGCAAGAAAGCTGCGGACATTTGAATGGTCATCTGGATAGTCGTTACTTGATTTTACTAGCATTACTCAAGGCAGGTTTTCATGCTCAAGAGAATTAGTCGTAGACAAAAAGAAGAGTAACCCTTTGATTTGATTTAATATTTTCCATCATTCTTTTTTTTCTTCTTCTATTCAACAGTCCTGCATTTCCTCAATATATAGAATAAATGCCAGATTAAATGCATAAGGTTCTTTCATTAACTGTATATTAAAATTAAATGTTTCTGGTCTGCTTGGTTTTATTGGATATAGGATTGCCCCAAAGTCACTTATTTTCTCCATAACAAGAGTGAAAAATAAAGAAATACTCAATGTGGAAAGGATCATATCCATGTTAAAGTACAACCAGTATGATGGGATACACTCAACAGAGAACATAGTCTGAGCACTGGCCCAAATACATACTTCTTCAGTGGCCCTGGGCAAATCGCTTAGCCTCCCTGTCTCAGTTTCCCATTCTTTAAGATGAATGTAATGCTGATTATTATCTACCTGTAAAAGGTGTGGCAAGGATTAATCAGTGTTTATAAAGCCATTTGAAGATGAGAAGCACAGCATGCATGATAAACACATAGAACCAAATACTCATTCTGCAAGTCTTTGTTCAACACACAGAAAAATAAGGGCAGTATAACACTGAGTTTGTTATGCACAACAGAACTGCTTTTGAGAAAATATTCTATCTCATAGCATGAGGAACTTGGGGCAAGAAGAGTCATCTGGAGTAAGAGGTCTTTACAACTTGTCCAGAAGCTGAACACCATAAAGTAATGGAATATCCTTGACAATTCTACTGACATGACCCCAAGATTAAAAAGATGATGCTGTTGACAGACAAACTAATGCACAGAGAAAGCACAAAGACAATTTCACACTGGTTAATATGCATTCATCTTCCAATATGTATATATTTTGCTATTTTGGTTCTATATAGATTGGACAGTTCCCTCCCACCATAAAGAATAGAAGTGATAAAATGTTCTAGAAACCTCTTGCCTATTTTATAATGAAACAATCTCTGTTAATCAGAGAAAGACCACAGATCAACCTGTAATGAAGTTTATACATATTCCCTTGAGATCCATTTTAGTTAAATGAATTATTGTTCCTTACCTTTTCATTCTCCAGGTCTAACATCTTCTGCGTCAGTGCAGCTTCTGTCCCCTCTATCTGTTTTAGCCACTACATGAACACCACATGAAGAGGAAAAATTTAGAAATTAAAAAAAACCCAGACCTTTTGAAAAATTTTGAAAACATAGCCAGCATGGAGGACTACAGAAACATCCTAAAGACTAACAGTGGAGGTTGTTTTCCTACAATAAATTACACACACACAGACACAGATGAAGTTCAGAATACAAAATGATACTTGCAAAATCAACTTGATTGGTTCCAACTTGATATACTTAATGTTGGTTGGTCTGGTTTACAAAACTATCACATGACTTCAAGGTACCAACTTTGTATTTTCCAGGTGGCAATTTAAACAAAAGGCAAGGTAGCAAACTCGATCCTTTATTTTGCACAGTTTGCTGCATGCACCCTTGGTGGGAAATGTTCATCAGTAATGTAGAGGGAACAATAGACCGGACAGACAGATGGAAGATCATGCAGTTGCTACCATGAATCCCTTACCATCCTGGTGATAAACAAAACAATCAGAATGAAGAAGAGCCATTGCATTCCAGAGGTAAAATTACATATCGTAATAACTAAATGCATGGATAGAAGTCTCTTGCTTAATTACTGTCACCAGGATTATATTATATTCAACATTTATCTTTATTGGAATGGATGGGAATGGTCAGTTCTGAATTGGTTTATTTAATTTCCTTATTGGTCTACAGTAAAGATCAGCTTACAGAGAGTATGGTTTAGACTAATACTTCTTTTTCTAGTGCCCATTTCTGAAGTCTGGCCAGTTTTGCTCTCTGTTTTAATCTATGTATTGGGGTTCTTCCACTTTCCTTATTGAATGTAAAGGGCTATGATCATTACCCCCTCTTTTTAATGCTATAACATAATGACAAGCAAAGGGATTTTAGCACTTTTCTCCCTCTTTATTTTGCTTATAGGAATTACTCATTGAAGTCAATGATTATTAAATTACCTAATTTAGATTATCTACTTTGCAATATTTAGGTAAGTAGAATACCAACATTATACCTATTAAAATATTTAATGCAAAATGCTGAAATTTAAAATTTAAATTTCTGATTTTGAATTTCAAAAATGCATTTAGGTACATTTTTGCACCTAAAAATTGCAAAGGTGCGATTTCATGCACCTATGAAAAGGACAGACAAAAGTTCTTTAGTGAAAAAGGTCTCAATTCTAAATGTCATTTTATTCATGTACAGATTATATTCTCTCTCTAACTGGAGAAGAGCTAATCATGCAGAACTGAATGACCTGACTGATTACCTTTCTTGGACAAACTACTTTTTCAGTATCTGTGCCCATTAACTTACAGAGGAAGGGACCATGGACCACTCGGAGCTTTTTCAGTCATACACAGAAATGAGCCCAAAATGGACCATCTTCCAGAGGACTTCACAGTACCCTGTTTCCAGAGAGCCGAGGATGTTAGAACTTCTAAGAATGAAGTTTCTTTTGTTAACTGCTTTTGTGGTACTTTATTCTAAGGGAGTATCTCCAAAACATGCTGTTATTTCTAAATTGGGTTAATTTTCTAAGTTTGATTTTACCTCAAGACCTCACAACCCCAATAGTCACGTAAGGATGAAAACATGCTCTGATCCAGATGATATGAACAGAAAAGCCATGCTTCCCTGGCAGAATTATGTGATATCTTAGAAGACATAATTAGCCTTTAGGCAGAGAAAAACTTTTACTGAATTCTACCTTTTCACAGAGGGAAAGCACAGTGCCAGCTTGAATTATTGCAACCTGTTCTTCATTTCTCAAATTCTAAAATACAAAGAAATGCATTTTAAATTGTATTGGAAATCCATACTTCAACACAGGTGAATTTTCAGTCTACTTTAAAGAAAAAAATCAGCTATACCATTTAGCATTTTAAAAACATGCTCAGAAAGGATGTCTTGATTTAAAGCATTAAAAACTGGTACTTTGTCTCCACTCTATTTCAGCACGCACCTCCCACCATACTGAAAAAGTTCATTTTTCTATGAAAACTAAGTAGTTTCTGACAAAGATTTTGAACTGCTTAATTTTGTTTGTTTCCTAGCCAAAAAAAAAAAAATGCTGTTCACAGGACTATAGCCCTGCAGAAAATGAATGTCAACATCAAATTGAATCTAAAGCTTAAAACTACTGTTATGAAGGCCCCCAACTATTAAAGTTATCTTTACAGTGGATCCAGCTCCACAAATGATTGTGCCCAAACTGCATGACCAAGATTTTATACTGTAATTGCATTAAAGGGGAAGAAAGGGAACCAGTTATCCTTGGCCTCTCTCCCAGCAAATCCTCTCCTAGCAGAGGCATCTTTCACATTAGCAGGTACTCAAGAGGAAAAATTCAGGAAGAACTTGGCCTGGGCTTTGACTTCCTTATTTTTCACTCCTAGCCTGTTTTATATCTTTTACCTCTGTCTATTGCAGTGCCTTTTTTTCCATGTCATTCAGTCAAGATCAAATCCTATCTTGAGAAAATGCACTTTTCACTAGCTTCAGTTTAACTGGAAGATTTTTTTTAAAGCTTGTAAAAATAGTACCTAACCATTCACATTGTTCATACAAATATAGGCATATAAAAATCACTCAGTACATTTTCTTGAATGTTATTTTCTTCTGTGAGGAAAAAAAAACCCCACTTTAAAATAACCATAAAACCAGAAATATATTTCAAATTAAAACTGTTACCCCATTATCTCCAAGAATATCTAGCTTCTTCATAAGTTCAGATATATTCACATCCTGAAAAAGATGTTCAACACATTTTTTATATGTTAGGTGAGAATCAGGTTTTCTATGCTACATTTTATGTACCTTTATTCACTTCTGCATGCAAAAAAGACTTGAAATGTAAGTGAAATGTTAGTTTTCCATTACAATTGAAAAAGTGGTGTTGAAACTTCCAGAGACAAAACAAAATCTCACTCTTGATTATGAGTGAGAAAGAATCTGGATGTCTATGAAGGCAGATGTTTCTGACCCATTCCCATTTATCATCCTGCTCATGTATGCAGATGAAAGATCAAAACTGATAAACTGGCTTAAAGATTGAGGGTTTTTTTCTGTTTGGAGGGGAGCATCAAGTACATCAAACTAAAAAAGAACAAGGCACTTGTTCTAGGCAAATAATCATGTTAATTCAACAAACAAAATACATAGGCTAATGAACAAAATGCATGGATGTAAAATAATAGGTGAATATCATATTTTTGACCTTAGATGAAAACTTCATCTAATATAACAACAAGACCAAAGTAATGTAGCAAGCCTTACAATGAATCACATTGACATCCACATCCTTCTCCACATAGTTTTTACAGCAGTACCCTAGACTAAATGTAAATTATCCTGATTGATCAGCCTTCATTTTCATTAATGAACTCCTGATCCTCAACAAGATCTTACTCTTATCAAACACTTCCTAAAGTTAAAAGTGTGTTTTCTGACTATATGTATTTTTTCAGATTTTCTTCCCTATAACAAGATGGCAAAACAAGTTTGGATATTGAGTTGGCCATTCCAAAAAAGTTCCTGGCCATCCAACTGTTACGAATACTCTACATATACCTTCACTCCTTCCTGTTGACAGAACAGTTGAAGTGCACTTCCATTGTTTTCAGGGAAGGTGGTTATATGAAGATTAAATGCCGGCGACCTTCGTTCTCTCTCCTGAGAAAAGATTTTGTTTAAAAACAACACATATGATTATATGTAAACACTTATTTCCCACCTTTACATAAGATACTTGTGCATTAAAAAGGCAGATTTCCATTCAGGTTCAAAAGATACGGTATTTCCTCTTACTTTCACCATATTTTAAGGATTTTGGTGTTAGCTAAGCACAAAAAGGTGGCATTAGCTTCCAACTGATTCCATGCACACAGAGATTCTGCAAAGTCAATCAACAACGATCAGATGCAGGAACCCCTGAACTGCCAAATAACTGACTGGACTCCTAAAAAACTATTCAGGTTTTTTATTCTGGTTATAACCTTATTTAACTATTGTTTTCTTTCATGGAACACAGAACAATTTAGAAAGAAGACACCAGAGGACAAAAAAACCCAACAAACTTCATCATGAAATAGTATTATCACTGAAGATTTTCTCAAAAAAATTAAAGCTATGTTTCTACTCCCTGTTTATTCTACAGTTAACCTTTCTATTAGAGCACGTAAATCCCCAGTCCTACTCACAGCACAATCCAGCATGTTGGAATATGCTAAAAGACAGCACTACTCTACATTTATGTTCTTTGTGCTGAAACTAGAAATTCTAAATTCTCATTTATCAAAAACTATAGTATTTCTAAAGCTTGTTCAGTCCATCTAGTTGATTTCCATGTTTCTTTAAAATACTAACCCCTCATTTCTTCAGAAGTCAGAAATACAGTAAAACAATAAATAAGTGATTTTACTTAAATATTAAGTGATATGTGCTTGTGAAAAACGATTGGATTGAAGTCTCTGGGTAACAAAGGCACTGGTCTCTAAATTCACTATGGTCATAGGACACAAGTGAATAAAATCAGTTTTCCTCTTTGTATTACAAGATGAGACACTGGCAACTAGAGCTTTAGTTTGACAGTACAATGAAAGAGAGCTACTGCACATATTTTAGTTCCTATCACCATTCATGCATTGCCCCATTTTCTAAAGCACAAAACAAGGTGCTATAATTGATATGGCAAACAGGTCGCATCCATTCACTTAAACATTGTGCTTGTTTAAAAGCACAGTGACTCTTGTTCATTAAGTACCTCAAACAACTTGAAACTAGAGTGTAGATGGAAAAATCTCACTACTCTATAAAGTCCCACACACATAGGGACTGTTTAAAAAACTATTTTCATTGTTTAATTTTGAAATAGGCTTAAATGACCTAGCTGTTATAACCCAAAACCAGAAGCTTAACACTTCAAATTAAATTACCATTTTAGACTAAAAATATAAAATAAAATCAGTTACTATTGTATTAAACTCACCTGCTTTCATTAAATGGTAGACAAATGGTTGTGTTTTCTACCATCGCCTAATTTTCAGCTGAATTAATATAAATGCTCTCAAAAATATCCTCTGCTTATTACCAGAAGCATTCATGATTTTACTAAAGCATTCACATTGTCAGTTACATTTGTGTCTACATGCCTGCCTACTAAGAAAAAAAAATCATTCTTTTCTTGCAATCACACAAAAATACTACCATTGTTCTTCTGTGAAACTTCAAAGATTTGGCACATGATAAAACTTGACACCACACTGAGTTATTTTAATGTGAGTCTTCCATGTGAAAAATATATTAACGATGTATTGTGTGTTAAGCACTTAATTATTTTCCTAACACAATTTTTCATAGTGCTTAGGTAAACCACACCAAAAACTGCTTCCTAAAGTATATCTAGTGTTCAGTATTTTACTTCAGAGTTGCTTTGTGAAAGATTTGTACTAGAAAGCATGTTTATTTTCCCGAATATTTACTGAAATGCTAATAATCTAAATTAATAATTTTAAATATAATGGGTTATGACATCAAAATATATGGTTGATAAAAGATTAAAAGGAAGATTAAGAAATGTCAAAGACAAAAAGAATGTCCACATAACAGGAAGACATGACATTTTCATCTTTATAAGAGAAGTTACACATGCCAAGATTTTTGGTGAAACGTGCTGGGTGATGAAAATTATGGAGGAATGACAATGACATGTTTCTTGGAGATTTTATTCTAGATGGTGTTAAGAATGTTGATGAAATTTGAAACTGATTGACGTGTTATCAAGCAACAGAACTGTGTGACAAGTGTATATCACACTACTTCAGTGTTTAACTAAATTTGACATGGGCTCCATTTATGAGGTGATGAGAACCACTGCTTTCTACTGTTATCACAGGCTACATGTTCAAATTGTTAATAAAATTGCACTTTTATTTCATTTATGAAAAGTATATAGTTTGTTTGCTATGGGCAACATAGTACTTTCATGTACAGAAGCTGTACCTGTGATTCACCACTTTAACTTTGACCTTCTCAGAGGGTATTTTTTTTCCCATTATTTTCATTGACTGAGGACAATTCTTTCCAGTCCATGACCATTTTATACCATCAGAAAATGGATTTCAGGTAAGAGAAATTCTTTCAAAGCCATTATCCAAATGTGTCCTTTCAAGATAATTTTACTTCATCCTAACGTTGTCAATCTTAAATCGATGTAATTAAAAGCAATTATACATTGATGTGATGGATGTGTCAGATCTTTAGTCAGATCACTGCATGCAAGATGTGAGAAGGTGTGTTAATTTAAACAATGCCAACCAAGGCTGTAGTATACAAACCAAGTGATTTTTACATGCACAAAAGGAGAAGTTATGGAAATGAAACAAATAAAAAAGGCAAAATATTGCAAAACAAAATATTTTATTAGATGAAAACCAAACTATATGCAATATATATTAGCTATATTACATCTTTATAAACATTAGTGAGCACTCTCTCCAAAACATATTAAGGCAGTGGCATCAATTTCAATATCCCAAGATACAACATTTAAAAAATAGATACCTAAGTGATTTCCCTTAAACATGCACCAGACAACAGTAATCTTTACAGGAATTTCAGCTTGGGTTCAAACATAATTTCTGCTCCATTTGAGAGTTTGCAACAGAGAGAATCTCTTACTTCAAGCTCTAGCACTCTGAATTCTAACAGCTCATTCTGGTCTTTTGCATCTTGCATCTCATTCTTCAGTTGATGCTCTTCTTGTTCCATTCTGTAAATCTATGAGACAAACAACATCATAACACACAGTAAGCAATGGAAATGATACTGTAGAGCTACAGGGTCGTGGAATTAGACAACAATTATTTCAGTTTCTCATTAGGTATTGAGCTCTGTCTTGGAGCTAAAGAAGGAACATCTCATCAGAAAGTATTTCTGAGAACTGCCAGCAGCAAATGAGCAATGTTCTTTTAGAATAGTAATCTGGAAGTAGTATAAAAAGTGGTATAAATATTATAACTAAATAATAAAACGTCTCCTTTAAAACCAAGTGAATAAAACTGGATTACACTAATATTTGGGTACACTGTTCTCACTGTCACTGCATATCTACACATCTACTCTTTACAGTATATGAAAGAAAATAATGAAAGTGTTTTCATGTCTACTTTTCCATTTTCCACATTTGTACTTAAGGTTGCTAACAGTGACAAAATAGGAATTCAAAACTGAGAATTATGCCAACTAATAGCTTTGGTCTACTGTCTATCTTAGATGAGTGATCTTTTTATTTGTATGGAATTAAACAGAAGTGTAACATCTGTCATAATGTACTGCAATGTTCAGCACACCCACATAAGAGTCTGAAAAAATGAAATCCAGCTGCAGGTACTTTTAGTCATAAAGGTTTCTTTATCTTACTCCTATTGTATTAATACTGACCTATTAATGAACAAAAATAATTCTTTG
Organism: Ceyx melanurus; assembly: GCA_024611195.1. Taxonomy (NCBI): domain Eukaryota; kingdom Metazoa; phylum Chordata; class Aves; order Coraciiformes; family Alcedinidae; genus Ceyx; species Ceyx melanurus. The sequence goes on from JANHGL010002086.1 coordinate 13,318, forward strand.
ACTTCCTGAGTACTAGGTAACATTCCCAGCAATACTAATGAAGAACAATGAGGATGCTCAGCAACAAGGACGTAAATTATTCAACAGTCTTAAATCAATCAGTAGTAATGTGTGTAAAAACTGTAAAAAAATAGAAGGCTGAAGGCAGCAGACAATTTCTGGGGGGTTAACACTTAAAACATTAATTTCCTTTTAGCATTGTTTTATGATAAGGGGCAGTAACTGTGAAAATATTCCCAGATTCTGAACACTTACCTTCTCTAGTAGCTCCTGATTTGTTCTCATTAACAGCTGCTTTTCTTCTACCCATTTTGAATCCTATGAGAAAGAAGAGGATTGAGAGGATTTAAGTTGTGTCTTTAAACAAAACAAATAATTAGAAAGTTTCAGACATTATTCTACATTTCTGTATAAAAATGGTCACATACAAAAAAGAGCTATTATAAATATTTCAAGGATAAGTAACACTCTAAATTACAGAGAAAATAAAGGTTGTTTTATTTTCCTGAAGCTGACTCTCTTGTTTCCTAATACATTCCAGTTAAGCATGTACTTAAAAAACTTTATCTACAGCAATTGTGGGTCAATGCAGTTATATGATATTTTATGTAATTTTAAAAACATTTATTTACTCAGCTTAACTCAAAACTATATATTTCCATTGTGAACAGTTGGGAACTTGCAAAATCATCCCATTTTGAGTGGTATAATGCAAATCCTAATGGAAAAAGGGAAGAAAAACATTCAATTAACCCAAATGACTGAAAATTTAGCTTCAGTTATGTTGTTAACCGCCGTCTGCCAAGAGTGTGAAAATCAGGCTAATATCAGTGTGTGTGATAAGGAATTCAAGGTTATGTAGGAAGGGTAGCAATATAAGATATGCTATACTCCATTTGAAAACTGTGTTTCCATCTGATCACTTGTTCCAAAGCTGATCTTTCCTTTTTGGTTTTTCCATGGCTTCAAAAGGCCTCATCAAATATCTCTTTAAAGGCCCAAGCTACAAAAACTCACAGCCAACCATAGCTGGACATTCAGATTTAATGGTTTGTCAACAGATAAATTTTGCTTTGCTCTCCTTCTTGAGAAAATTATTTTCATAATTTATCTTATACTGCCTAGTAAGTTTAATAAAACAATATCCAACACTAAACTGATCTCAGTATAGCATATTATTTTCTAAGGAAAAACTACATTTTATTTAAAATAGAAATGTCTTTATTAAAGTATTAAGGTGGATACTTTGTCATAAAAGTATTTGGATGTTGATGCTGCATGAGACACTAATAAAATATGGATTTTCCAGCCCATTCACCATCCTGAAATGTCAGCCAAAAAAAAAATCTAAAACTTTATAATATTTACTCAATAAACACTCTAAAAAAAGTTAACATTATTTTTTCTACATACTGTCAACTGCAGTTTCATATTTTATTGTTCTTTTTTTTCCTCACTTGGATAAAAGAATGTGCAAGTACATCTTAACTTTCATGCAGTAAACAAGGTTACGATGTTACAAGTATCATACTAAGAATAGTATACTGAGTACTGAAAAGGCATGACAGTTGTCAAGAATTTTTAAAACAAATGAAATAAAATGTTGAAAATAAAATCCAGTCTAGTTTAACATTTGACTAGTATTTTACTAAGGTCAAGGAGTGAGCAAAGACTTGTACACACAGACATAGGGTGGATATCCCAATAGGTTCAACAGTTACATCAGACCTGCAAGTTCAACTACTCCAGTCACTCAAAAAGAGGTGGATATAAAATAATTTTTTTTTGCACTATTGATAGTTAATTTTCACATCTTTCTTGATGAAGTTGAACTTGACTTTCTGAGAAAAACTTAACTCCAGTGGAATTGTATGTATATACTGACCAGGTCACTGAGACCTGTGTGTTCAAACAAAAAAGCCACCTAGCACATCACATACTCTAGTATTTTGAGATTTATTATTTACCACTCTAATATAAGATTTTTTTCCTTAACATTAAGTCTCTTATGCAGGCACTTCAATGTACCTTTCAGTAATTAATTGTTAGTCTTATATTACATCTAAGGGATTCTGACAGATTGAGTTGATAAGAGATTAGCAAGAACCATTGATATTTACTTTGAAATTATGTATAAATTGTTACAAGACAAACGTTAATTAATCTTTTAACAACAAAAGTCTAATCTCCTGCTCTGAATTTGACTTCAGGGATATTGTGAATCTCTTTACATCTTTAGGAAACAGAAGCAACATGAATATTTCACAAATATTGTTAAATCATCATCAGAACGATTAACATCTAAATGACAAAGTAACAATTAAAACATAATAACAAAAAAATCACATAGTGCACAAAGATGTCAGTTTATCATCACAACCATTTATTTTGTTGAATGCAAACACTAACATAAAAGGAGAACCGAGAAGGTGCTAGAGCTCCCAGGAAGACACTGTGAGCACTTCTGTGAAAAGCTAATGCTCAGCATACAAACTAGCCCACTAGAGACAGTATTGTCCCTGTTCCTCTTGGACTTCTCAGGGTTACCAAGAGATAGATGGTTGAAACTGGTTATGGTTCTCATAAACATGGCTATGAATCTTATAAAGTAATAACTAAATTCTGATTTCTGGGCATACCTGTTTGACATACCATTCTGGAAGCAAAAGACACAGAAGTCATTTCTTACATGTGAATCCATCTTCACTTACTTACATATACAATACTTACACTTTACACTGTAATAGTCAACTATTCTGTTAATGCTTTCAATTACAAAGTGATTTACCCACAACACCTTTATCATCAAAATACTTAAATGTCACTAGTAGATTCTCAAGGAGTCTTCAGTTCCATCTATTCTTCCAAAAGATCAATGAGCCATTATTTTTATACTGATTACATGCTCTCTGTTTTTAGCAATATTTTATTTACTAGGAATTTACTAAGCAAATTGCAGTTTGTGGGGAAGATAGCAGAAGTAATATTCATCTTTAATTTGAATATGGTCCCAAAACCTTTGCATTTATACATAATCTTACAGAAAGTTGTTTTTTCTTACAAAGAATAAACCATAAAAATAGTAATATCATGAACCTATTATTTGCAGGTTGTTTTTATTCAGTGCTACAGGATCATTAGTCTTTGAATTATGTATCTATGGATATATTACCATATGCTACCTTCAATCTTAAAATTGTTATTTCAAACAATGAAGTGAAAAATAACACCTCCCTAGTTTTTCCAGTTCATTTTAGAAGTTATGTGATTATGCATCTTTTAAATGCACTCTCACAACTCTTCCATAAGATCCTAGGCATTAAATGGGTATCAGTAGCCATACCTTCAAGTATTTACTGAAGCATAAGGCCCAGTTTTAGTCTATGTGATGGGAATTTGAAATCAATTGGGTCTTCCAATAGTTTAAATGTAGGAAAGTAACACTGCAAGTGTTTCCACTAACCAGCCACACTGTTTCATTCCTCTAGATGAAGCATGTGTAGAAGTGGTTTTTGAATTTTTCTGTGCTACACACCAGAAATATTATCCAGTACAAATATAGAATGCTTATTTTATGTTAATTTTTAGCAAATATAAAGAAAATGGAAAATGGGAGAAAAGCCTGCACCAAATAACAGAAACAGAATTTACAATGCATGTAGACAGAGATATTTCAATATTATGCTTTAGTGTATTGTTTGAAAAAGAATCTTCAATGGATTTTTCTTAGTCTATATAATACTTTCCTTTATTCAAGCAATCATGTTGTATCAGTCACACTAACACCAGCAAGCAATGACGATGGCAAGGGCACCGCTGCATGCAAGGGAGAAAATTATGTAGAGGACATTAAGAGAGTCTTTTACCTGTCCTTTTTCTATTAGGGCTTTCTCCAGGTCCTCAATTTTGGCCTGACACCTGAGAAGATCAGCTTGCAATTGTTCACGAGTCTGTGGAGAAAAAAAAAAAAAATAAAAATTGTGTGCATATGCATGCACTTCCAGGTAGACAGGTAGATCTAATTACACAAATCATCCAAGTAAAGATATTTTCTACCCACTTATGGACTGTCCAGTCATGTTTCAGAGTTTAAGAAATTTCAGTTAAAAAATTACCCTTGCTTCTCTCTCTGCATCCAGAGTTCCACCAACTTGCTCTTGAAGCAACGCATATGCCCTTTGCAAAGCTTGATACTCTCTTGTTAACTGGCAGAACCTTAGCTCAGCTTCTTCTTTAGGTGTGCTCTTAATGAACAGGGGAAGAAAAAAGTAGTATTGTGCATGTAAAGATAAATATTTATGATAAGAGTTTGTTTATGACAGGTTCACAAACACAACAAGCAACACAACTCAATTTGAGTCTCAAAATTTTAAAAAACAAACAAACTAAAAGTGGCAATGGAAGGAATAATGATTTGAAGATGATGCAGAAATGCAGAGATAAGTAACAGTTTTGACTGCACAGTTTCAGGACAGTGTAAGTTACTAATTCAGGCAGTAATGTATAGAATGGGGAAAAAACTGACTGGGGAAAGATGAGGGGGAAGAGTTCTGTGCACCACTGTCTTCAGCATCACCACTGCCAGAAGGGTTTCACAAGGGCTACATTCTATTTATAAAGCAGTTCACTACTCCCTTACTCTTTGCCTCTGCTATGCCAAGGGTATACAGCATTTTACCAGTACAAGAACACCAACACAGAAATTATTTTTCAAAAGCTTTAAGATGGGCTTTAAATACTTTCTTTTAACATAAAGTACTTTTAATGTCTTAATTTTCTTTGAATTTTGAGCAACTTTCAACACTCTCAAGGTCTTTCCTATAGTGCTGAGGGCAAGAAATGTCCTTTAATTAATTTTTGCTGCAGGAAATTGAGCTCCAAGGAAAAGAGATTACAATATCATTAGGTATTATATCTAGAAAAAAAATAGGAAGCTTCTTGTGACCGAGAAGTATTAGGCACAAGTGAGTAAGTAGAAAAGAAAGATGATAAAGAGCATCTAATTCATGCTTTGTCCACAGGTCTGCAGTCTTTTAAAGTAGGCCAGCTGCACAGTATATCACAGAGCTGAGACAAAACATGTCAGTGGGTATTTACTACCTATGATCATTTAAGCCTTAATGAATTGCAAAAGCCTTTCCCAGTCTTTTAAGTACAGGAATAAAATCCTGGTTGTATCAAAACAGTCAAATAAATTATAAGGTTGAAAGGCAAACTATTGTCTAGTAACTACTGATTTTCAGCAAAGCAACATGCCTATTAATTTTGACTAATGCAAAAGGGTTTGAGAAAAACTATTTTATTTCTCAGCTTGGTATCTACCAAATCTGCCAGGCAGAATATTACCTTATGAATGCTATTGCAATGACTGTGATGTGTTTACTGGATTTCAAATAGAACGAAAAATAAATTCTCTGCCAAATATTTCATAGCTCCTGTGGCAGAATAGCTGGGGGGGAGGGGGGGAAACGGACACAACAAACAAGAAAACAAACAAACAAACCATCTGTGTAAATTTTTATAGAACTTAACAATTCAGCTACTACTTACATCTTCCAAATCTTCTTCTGGTGTTGCTGGTGTCCTGTCTGTTTTATCTGTGTTATATGAAGTTACAGATGATGTTTCTGAATCAACAGACTCTTCATCAAATCCAAAAAATGTCTCCACAACATGCCTCTGAAAAGTTAGTTTTCTGTAGTTACTAGCAAAACAGTTGGAAAACCCCAATGACCCAGTAAGCAGTAGCCAAGGTCTTCTCTGACCATTATTTTAGTATTTCAGAAGAAAAAAGATTGAGCTACTTTTCCCATATCATTTGTAGAATTTAGCACAGGGTAACCACCAACAGAATGATTTAGCAAAAGTATAAAAGTTAATTATCGAAATCCAGTAGACCTTACAAGATTCACAGTAGAGGGATCCAATATATATGCAGAAGAAAGTAACCCAGTACAATGCAACATATAATATGTGGAATCAAGTTTGCTCCAATAATATGATTAACCAAAAAACTTATGCTTAGGGAAAAGCAACATTTCAATGCACAATTAAAAAATTCTGTAATTTAATCCATTAAATGCATGCTTACAGAAAACTGAGAAAATGAGAAGCCAATGGAAGTGAATAGTACAATATTAATTAAAAAAAAAAAGTGATGTTATATATAATTCACAACTACAACAATTCTTTCACCATTTTAAGAGCTCCCTTTACAACAGTTTCCTAACATAGGCTCTGAAAGCAGCAAATTTCCATTAAAATAGTAAAAAAAAAAAGAAATTTTAAACATTTAATTAGAAAAAAACAGTTTTTCAATTACTTTTCCTTCCAGAATCAAAGAATCATTCATTAAGAATGGAAAAGAGCTCCAAGATCATCAGGTCCAACAGTCTACCTAACAGCATCATGATCACTAAACCATATCCTGACATGCCACATCAACATGGTTTTTGAATACCTCCAGGGATGCCGATTCCACCACCTCCCTGGGCAGTTTGTTCCAGGGCCTCACCACTCTTTCTGTATAGAGATGTTTCCTAATGTCTAATCTAAACCTCCCCTGGCATAACTTCAGCCTGTTACCTCTCATCCTATCACCAGTTACTTGGGAGAAGAGCCCAACACCCACCTGCACTACAATCTCCTTTCAAAATTATGGAAAAAATATGTGTATAATAACAAAGAAATCACTTGATTATTAGATGGGAGGAAATTATGCAAGAAAATTAGTATTTTCCATCACACTTCACCCTTATAATTCAAGGAGAGTTAAAAGTCAAAACCTGTTAAATGCTGTACAGATTGTCTATAATATCTGATATTATGAGTAAGCCACTTATTTTTAATGACTCTTTCCTCTTTAGAGAGGCTATAGATTAATCATTTTATGGAGCAGATACTTTCAATAAAAACAGAGATAAGGTATTCAGCCATTGTATGTTATTTGTACATGTATGGATTTCTTCATGACATAATTACAAAATAGTTGGTCTTATTCTTGATCATCTAGTATCTGATGCAACTCTCTACAAGCGATTCACAACAAAACCAGAACAAATTAACTGATAAGGAAACAGCTGTAGAAAGAAAAAGGGGGAAAAAAATGACATGATTCATACAAGTTTGTTGATAAACACTGTAATAAATAACAAGGCATAAATACATACTACAACTCTCAGAGAATTCACACTGAGCTCAAAAGCTGAATCACAATGGTTTTTGAAAATTAGAAATAAATATGAAAGATACTGGATTTTTGTAACTATAAACTACTTGCAAGCTGCATTCAGACTTTCCTTAAAAATGGGAATATTCACAATAAAAAACTAAAAGACTTTAATACTAATTTTTTACATTTATCACATCCAAATAACTTCATCACTGAGAAAATAGTCGTATAAATTGCTGAAAAATTCTAATTTAAATTCTAATTTACACTGGCTATGGCCATGTATTTAATAGAAAGTATTTTTCATGTGGGTTTATATCAATGTTTTCACAATTTTAAACTATGTATTAGGTCTTTATAATTCAAGTATTAATGTTTCTAATGAAGTATGGTGCTCAGTAAACATCAAAGTTCAGAATGTTATAAATCAATAGTGACACTTAGACCACATTATATGCAAATGTCAATATGCTCTCATATTTTTAATGTTTTGTATTACATATGTTTACATACAAATGATATTATTTCTCTGCTGCTAAAGCAGTTTCACTCTACACATAAATATCCTATTTTCAAGCAGTCAATATAACATGATGAAAATTTTCCAAGATTTATTTCCTTGTAATGCAACAAGATGAGCTAATCAGTAACTTCTTACCTTCATGCTTGTATGTAATTTCTTGGCAGCCAGAAAAATACAGGCACACCAAAACACAGAGGCAGATAAAAAAACAAAGATATAAAAGGAGAAGTATGAACTCCATCAGCCCAGTGTGCAGGCCTTCCACTAGGACAAATGCAGTTTATTTATCAAAGTTTAAATAAAGAAACAAATCCACAGAGTCCTGCAGTTTCCAAATGAACTAGGAAATTAAGCCTGATTTTCAAATGCATGCCTCCATCAATTTTCAGATCACTGCAACTCATTCTACATGGCAAAATAAACACACAGGGTCCACGCCCAAAAAAAACAGTTTCTTGTGTTTCGTGGTTATTTCGCTACCAAACTCAAAGGAAAACAAACAAAAAACAATTGTAAAAAATGCTTTAAACAGCAAAAGATTCACTTCTGTTGCATCTTTTTCCTAACAAGTCCAATGGCACATTAACATAAAAATAATAAACTATAAGTTTAGGCTGCTTCACTTCAGAGAAAACTATCTTACACTACCTGACTGTACAGAGTGACTATATTCTTCTTTTAAAAACACCTTGCAATCACAAAGTCCCATCTCACTGCATTGGTTGTTCTGTTCCTCAGGGAACCTGAGCCCATTGCCAGCTATGCCCCTTGGTAGTTAAAAGAGAGCTCTGTCAAAGCTACACTAGCAACAGTAACCTAGTACACTTACAGAGCACCACAAATAACAGACATCTAACTGCATCTAACTGCTTCTGAGATAAACTACTTTTCCTTAGACCTAATCAGGATATAAAGGGTACTGGACTAGCCTGAGAAATCATTCACACAACATGTCTTAAAGATGGAGAAATACATGCCATAGATTCAGTTCCAACTAAGAGGAATCACTGTCAGGAAAATATTAATATTAAAAAAAACACAGACACTGTACAATCAGAGTACCTAGAAAATTAAGGAATCTGGGGTATAAAAGTACCCATTTAGGAGAAGTTGCAACAGTAGATGAGTATTCACTCTGTGCACCAAGTTCAACAAAAAGAGGAACCTTGTAGACTGAGCTTATCTGACCACATCAATGAAACCCAATTCTCATCAGTTATTTCTTTTTCCACTTTGTCAAGGGAAGTGAGACACAGCTGGAAATCAATCCAACTCTATCTAGTTATTATCTGTATAAAATAAAAATCTTGAACAGATCACAGACAGAAATACCCTTATAATGTACATGTCTGTATATAAAGCAACTTATCTTAGACTGCCCTTACAGTCCATGAATTTTGTTCTTCGTATATAAAAGACACGTTATTAAAAGCATAAATTGAAGAAATTCCTGCTGAAACAGAGAAGCCCAAAGGATAAGAATTCTGAATACGTGTTTTACAGCATGCAGAACAATAAAAAAAGCACCACTTGGAGGTCACCAGGAATATACTATGCAGAATACACTGACAAATTTATGACAAAACATTTGAAGCCACCATATGGATGATAATAATCTCCAGTTTTCACTTCAGAAACAAAGTGGATGGAAAAACAAAGGTTTGCTCACCTTTGGAGGTTTCAGACTTTTCCTCTTTTGTTTTCTAGACCGCAGTAATCGTTCCCTTTCCTGGAAGGAAGGAGGAACATTTTGGTGTGGCATACTTTAGAAAGATATTTAGTTATGTCTAATGCAAATAAATATAATTGCACTTTTCTTAAGTCTATGGTAAAGGGATCACAAAGTCTTTGTCCTTTTGAATAATGCCATGTTGGTAAAACATCACATGGTACTGCAGCTTTATCCCTTTAGCAAACCAACCTTCAGCCATATTCTTTACACACTTGATGGGAAGTTGGCAAGAAAGGTTTTGTTAAACACTGGGCACAGATTTATGGATGTTCTTTTGACTCTTTTACCAAGAATCTCACTCCAGTGTTCATCCATCCTGAAGAAGCAGGTTGATAGCAAAAAATGAGTCCAGCCTTTTTAATTACAAGTCATTCCTCTTATATACAAGCACACATATGCAGAGAGAGTGTTCCGTGTCACTTATCCTTGTAGGGCAAAATTCTCAAATCCAAAGTCTGTGCCAACTTAGTCTTTTTTCTACCATAGTTTTGGAAGAATATCACAATTAACTATATAAGAACAGCTGGAGATTATAACTGGAAAAAACAATGCAAGGTTAAGTCCAAGAACACTGCCTTAAATTCCAAAGGAAAAAAAAAAAAGAGACAAAAAAAAAGGTAGAAAATGCAAAGGAGCCATTAGAAAAACCCCCTTTCCTGATTCTTTTCTTAGCTTTGCTTCTTTGCAGCATCTCTATTTTTAAAAGAATGACAGCAGTTGCAAGTGCTTGTCTCACAGTTACTGCTCACTGCATCATATTATTCTACACAGTTATTTGCTCTATGGTCAGTTGAGAAACTGGACAAATCGGAAGCTCACAGTGGAAATCACAATAAAAATGTTCAGGAATAGGTTTTGGAGAATATAGGATCATTCAGAAAAACACAACAACTTATATAGCACCTTCAATACGTGTGGTTTTCAAACGAAGGAAAAGCAATGACTACCAAGGTAGATGGAAGCATATATTTCAAGCTGCAGAAAAATACAACATAAAGTAACATATATTGTATTATAATATAATGCAATATATTACAATAAGGTAAAGCTGAAACTTCATAGATAAATTTATATTGTTGGAGAAAAATGCTCTTTCCTCAGGTACCTGGTTAAGGCACGTTCCCTGCTTTAACCTGGATCTTCTGCCTCCCAAGCAGTTGTCCAAACAGTTGGACTTCTCTCTCACTTCTGAGCAAAATGAATAAACACTTCCAAAATCCCCTACTCCTTCCTGGTTTTAATCTTGTTTGTAAGAAGACTGCTTAATTGTCTCAGGAGTACATCAAGCTACCAGAACAGTAATAATGATAATTAAAAACCACCATTTACTGAATCACTAGCATCTTTTGCAATTATCTGAATTTATCATGACAGTTTTCCTTCAAAGAACTGTTGTTGTGGGAGAATCAAGTTTAAATGGCTTCAACAGCATCAAAATATTCTACAAACAATGCTGTTAATCCATTCAGACAACCTGAATGCCAAAGACTATAGTTCTTATTACTGTGTCATATTGGTCTCAGCTGGATTTAAGCTCATTACTTTTTTATTAATCAGGTATGTGACATATGAGTCATTCTTGATAATTATGATGCATTTGTATGCTGTAGAGGTGCAGTTTGTGCCAGGAAAGACAGCTGAAAAGCATAACGGGAATGCAGAATTCCACTGCATTCATATCAAAGGCGAAGCATCAATTATTTTGTACTGCCGCTCAAAGCAGTATTCTAGTTAACAACTTAACTTACTTCTGTGAGTGAAATAGTATCTGATAGTAAATAGGAAACAAAGCAAAAATGAAGCCATATTTTTAAATATTTATTTATTTTACTTTCACAGTAAAGACAAGTTAATACTATTTGATCAAAGTCAGGATATATTTCCCCAGATTACTGCCTGAGAGTAAAATGAGAGTCCTTTCATACCCACTTTACACTGAAATATAAGTGAGGTTATACCTGTCATTTACTAGGAATTTCATATTATGTCATAGTCCCTGACTGTACAATTGTATTTGGAAGATAATGCAACCTTGCTCTGTGACTCAGACTCTACAACATAGTGTCTGAGTAACATCCTACTTCATATAACACTGTGATAATGGAGAATGTATGCAGACATCAATCTTTGACACTGATTACAAAGAGAAATACTAGGTCAAAACCCCAGAGGAAATGCCAAGAACAGAGACAATGTTCCAAGCAGAGCAATAACACATCTTGTTGCTTTATTGTTTTGGATCTTCTATTTTAATTGTAAATGTTGTACCCAATTGTGTAATTTTCTATTTAAATAGAATGATCTTAAACATTTTATCATCTTGAAGCAGTCAGTAGTGCCACTCAGAGATGTTCTGAGTCTGCCTGAGTTCCAGATGCTGCTCTAGAAGGGCAGGGCTTCCTCAGAGATGAGATGATCTTTTCTGCCAGCACCAGAAGGGTGTATCATAAGTTACACTAAATAGCACTAGGCACTTCTAATAGAACTCACAAGAGTCCTGATCAAACAGTGTAAATATCTATGAGCACCATCTCAAGTAGTCTTCACAGTCAGAGGGTGGCAGCTGTGCAATTAGAAACTGAAATTATGCTGCTGCCTTTGGTTAGCTGAACCATGCATACTTCTATCCATTTATTATCAAGACAGCTAGTGTGGCCATCTCAGTTAGAGATGCTTAGTTAAATTAATGCCATCCTGCATATTCCTTTCTTTTAGGAGAACTAGATCAGGGCAGTGGTTGGGTTTGCACCAGGGTATACATCCAACATGCTTCAGTCACTAAGTTTTGGAAAATGTTCTTTCCTCAAATCACTCAGTTGCTGACAGCCAGTTTTGGAAGTAAGGTGAATAGATTTATTCACTTCTCTTCACAAGCAGCTCATAAGAGGTAAATATTTTATAACAGATTCATACACAGACCAAGGAAATGCATTCACTGACCAAGAAATAACAAGAACCCTTCAATATCAGAAGAACTATTTCTGTATCACTGCAAGACCTGGAGTTAAAATACTGTTTTTAAATCTAGCTTGCCTCTATAGACGTGTGTGCATGCACGTGTGTATACCAGTCATAAGCATTACCACTGTGAGATCATCAATAACATGCTGCTGTTCTTTGACTTGCAGTCTAAGGAATTCAATTTCTTGTTCCTCTCGTGTGCTGCTGAGATCATTCAAAGATGTGTGTCTCTTTAGCACTGGCTGTGCAGATAACTTCTCTTTCTACAAAAAAGAACCAAAATAAAATTATGAAAAATTAAAATTTGAAATGTTTAGGAAGAAAAATTCTCATGTGATACAGTAAGCAAGAATTCTTTGGACTCATACATACTGTACTACAACATAAGGCCTCTTTTCAACAAAAATAATTAAATTTTATATACACACACACACACACACAAAAGACATTTTAAAACAGAAGAAAAGAACAGTCTGGGACAAAATTAGCAGACAAGTGGACTCAATGCATCACATATAATAGCATAGCACAGTGGAGCCCTTGGCATATGCTCTCAAATTCAGTTCTGACTTCTAATCTTAAAAGCAACATTTATTAAAGCTAATTTTTAGTCATACATTTTTATGCCCTCCAAACACATTTTATCTATCTGATCTTTTTCCTTTCATCAATGAAAATTGGTACAACACAAAGCACATGGCACTCTGAATTTAGAATATGAATATTCAGCTTCATTGGCTGAATTTGACAGTTATATACTCCCACTGCTGAGACTGACATGTCTCAGAGTAAAGGCTTCACAAGCACTTTCACCTCAAGGTAACTGTGTGCTGTGTGTTCTTATAACAGGATGTCAGAGATGATTACTTACCAATTCTACATTTTCCCTTGATAGATTTTTGATTTTCTCTTCCATTCTCTGGATACTTTGCAACATATCATCATTTTTTTTGCTCATCCTCTTGTTTTTTTCTACTAAAGGCTTCAGCTGACTCTCTGTCTCCCGAGAACGTTTCAGCTGCAAATGGCAAAAGAACCAAGTTAGATGTGCTTTATTTTATGGATGTAGGAAAAAAGAAATATAAGGATCTTAATTTTTCCTCTTCTTTAGTTTAGAAAATGTAGTTTTGTTAAGTGGCATCTGATATAGGTTATTGTTGAACTAAGAACAAGAGAAATCCAAGCAAATAAGACACAGCATTCTTGTAGAGTCTACAGAATTGCTAGAACTGATCACTGGATTTTGCTCTTGGAAAATACTGATGATGATCTGTAACTGATTCCTTGATAAACTAATCTCATTGAATATCAGCTTCTTGTGACCAACTAGGTCTCTAGACTAGTTGTTTTCAGCAATTTAGGTATCCCTTAGTAGGAGTAAATTCTTCTTCTAAAAACCCTAAACCTAATGTGTAATTAGAGCAAGGAGGAAGTCAGCCAGAGGGCACAGATTCAGTCTCAGCATTCTGCTGACATTTTCAAGCTGCTCAATTTTGTTCCTGTGGTTTTATGATGTTAGACAATTATGTGAAGCAAATTACTGCCCTTTCTTGCATTTGAATGTATTCAATATTTCACTCATTTTAGTTCATTAATCCCTGAGCTGTTTTGTTTGTAAAAAAATCTGATTTTTTTCGATTAAAAGAATTTTAAATTTACTGAGTTTTAACTGAAAATGAGAAAAAGATAATATTTCTCCTGAGATAATTCCATTGAATATTTGGTTTTCTCTTTCATTGTCAGGGGAAAGCTACTTTTCAGAATGTTTAATCACACAAACTTACTGATATTACTGGGTTTATGTAATATTGTCTCATAATATGATAAAACCTTCCCTGTATCTTTTCCAAAATATATTTCTTATGCCTGTAAAGTATTAAGAGTATCACTTCACTGAGTCATACATGTCCTCCATCTAGGGGGACACTGAAGGAGAGACGTTGCAGTGCTTCAGCATTCTTCAAGGATGTTTTGAATGACTTATGTTCACAAAAAGGATTAGTGCACTTAATTATCTCATCTTTACATAATGCAGTCTTGAAAAAAGGCAAGATGTTCCTGAGAGCATAGTGCAGAGAAAAGCAAATGTAACATTAAATACAGGGTGGAACTCAAAACAACAGTCACCATAGATAATAGCATTATTTTAGGTTCATATAAATAGGTTGCATGAAGGAAAAATTCCATCTGAAATTAATGGAAAATCTTTTCTACTGCTGCTAGAATTAGGACATTCTAAGAGGACATGTGTAAAAATTCCATTCCATTCAATGGGAGTTTTACCATAAACCTCAGTATAAGCAGTTAAGTAGTGACACAGGCTAATAAAATTCATTCTTAAAATTCATGTCATATCCTTTCTTTTGTAAGTTACTAGCACTCTCCTAGGATAATTTCACCTACTTAAGCTATTTCCCTTGAGAAATGGCAGATTTTTCACTATCATAAGAAAGCTTTTTTAACTCCTACCTAACATAAGCATGTCACAAACCTAATGTCAAATTTCAAGAATATTAATATAGTAATTAAAGTGCATAGATCATGCATGTTTTACACAACATCATTACACAGTGCCACAAGCAAACTGCCAGTCAATTTGATTATAACAACCCCAAAATAATTGCATAACTTTATATTTTTCTGGAACAAGAGAGATTCCATCCATGTCTTTTACACTTACAAAGTTAATATCTGTATAAATTTGTTATATTTAGATATAATTGATTAAGCCCATCCAGAACTAATTTGTAAATTATTTATAACACTGACTTTCCAACAGTGAATCTTTTACCATAAAGACATCCTCCCTGTCACCATCTGTGTTATTAGTAATTAATTTACCAGTTCATTTCTTTCATCTGCTAAGAGAGTATTTCTGTCTTCCAGCTTCCTTATTACAGCATTCAGTTCAGCGATTTTTAACTGAAATCTCCGCACATCTCGTTCATCCAAATGCTGCTCCTTTACATCAAAAACATACAGATATATAAATTTACCTTGAAAAAAATATTTTATTATCAGCAATACCATGGCTTAGCATGAATTTAAAATAAACTCATACAATATTGTTCTTTAAATGAACTGCAACGCTAAATAACAACATCCTGTGGAAATGCAACATTATATATCTGATGAAAAGTGTCTATTTGTGAAATCTATGAAAAGGTTTAACAAATAAATAAATAAAAATCAGCCAGCTAAATAATATTTCACATATTACTAGTTACTTCTCAACAGATTTCAATCAGCTAAAACAATTCTAGTGTATGGCTCACTTTAAGAAGTACAACAACTATCTGCCATTGGTTAAATGAATTCCTAAAGTTATGAAATTAATAGCTAAGAAAATAATGGGGTTCACAGCTAAAGCTCATCATATAAAACCTAAACGTTTGATATCATCAATATTTTTCAACATTCTTTGAAATTCAAGAGGTTCAAAAAGTTTCTAAATCATTAATTAAATAGTGCAGTGTTTGTTTTTTGGTTGGTTTGTTTTTACCAGGAATTTACCAGGAATTATTCATTCTAGTATTTTTAAAGTAACCACAAACCCAATCTGAATACCCAGGCAGCAATTATCCTGTGTTGAACATTTGAAGAAACCACAATTTTCTTACCGGGCTCCCCATGAGTTCAGTGATATCCCCCACGCCTGCGGGAAGCTCTCTCTTAGGGCTACTGTGGTATCGTTCTGCCTCCTTCACTTGGACAAGCTGTTCATCCAAAGCTTCTTTCTGAAGGAGCAGTTTCTGTGTATGGCCTGCTTGGACACCAAGATCTTTCTCCAGTGCCAAAATCACCCTGTCTTTGCCTTTTATCTCATCCATCTGGAAAGAAATAAAGGAAGAGGGAAGTTTCTATAACCTCTCCAAGTGTTCACTGTGAGCATACCCACAAACTCACAAAAAACCAAATTCTGTTTCTCTCAGAATTATACCAGCATCCAAACTGTGGTTGCTATAAAGAAATATATATCCTCTGAAGACTTTCTCCCTCCTTTTAAAATGTTTCAGCCTTCACTTGATCATAAATTTGTTTCATGCAGTCTCAGCTTAAGGGACAAACCCAACCAGATGCGAACATATACTGAAACAGAATACATAGCCACTGAAATCATCCACTTCATCTCCAGATACATACTTCTATAAGCAGAAGAAAAAAACTCTTATGCTTTAAAGAAGAAAAAGACTCACTTGGGCTTTGTTTTAAAGCTTGAGCCATGTACATTTGCCCCATGTTGACTCCTTTTTTATTAATGAAAATCATAGTGAATCACTTCATAGACATTTAAAATTAGTAACACACACATGCACACACATTTCAACTTAAAGTCTTAAGCATACCTATGTATTTATGTGCCCTTGTTATAAGATTCAAATGAAGACTACTCTTTGTATACAAGGAAAAAAAAATGCACACAGAGCATTAGAATAAAGGGTTGGAAGAAGTAGTTCTTAAACACCCTCTATGGTTACTGAAATGTGTTATTCATATATCTCCATACCAAATAAAGCACACTGCTAGCAGGGAGCTATTGCAGCTCTCATAGGATTTGTCCCTTGCAGCATCAGTGTTAAATTCACTTTGGTACTATTCCAAATGCTAGAGGAAGTGATAATCTGCAGCAGTTACTGTAGAAACAGATTTCTTAACAAGAATGTTAACCATTGGATTTATTGATGGATTTATTGGAACCATGCTGCATCTCCTTCAGTTTATTAAATTGTGTTCTCGGCCAACATAAACCCATGGAATTTTAGAAATAACACTATTATGATTTTATTTGAAAAAATAAAAGCAATGAACTTATTAAATGATACATTTGTTGTTTATTATAGTCCTCCATCCATAGAAGTCCTTAAAGTTACACCCCAAAAGAACCAAAATCTTAGCAGTAACTTATAAGTCTCAGTGATGTACAATCAGATTACATGATACATATAATTTGCTTCTTCGGGATTCTTGTCTTACTCCTTTCACAATATGGAAAGAACACGAAACTAGTTTCCGTATGTAACCCGAGTGGCAGGAGATTGCCTGTCTGAATGAAGTCAAGTCATGACTGAAGATAAAAAGGTCAGATTTGAAATTAATAACTTGGTCTAAACTACTTTTAAAGTTCCATCTGAAACTGATGATGATTTGTTGCGATGGAGATTTGTTTCCTGATTTGGAAAGGTCACTGGGTCTAAATTCCTCATGCAGTAAACAGGTATAATACTTTCAGTACATTAATTCAGATGTACAAGACTTTTAAATATGCCAAAAAAGGACTTGCAGGAAAAGAATGCCATTTTTATTAATGGATATTAACAGAAGAATTTGCAACATGCAGGGTTTCCTAGGGACTGTTCAGTGAACAGCAATGACAAAAATCAAGCAGCTGCCTCATTTACTGAATGCTATCTGTCATGCACACTGATCTAGCAGGGACCCCTTGGGAGGAAAAAATGCCATGTAACTAAATACAATGGACAGTTTCACTTTCAATTACACAGGTGTTCACACTGAACATCTATGTAATTGAGATAGGAATTTGCCCATGCAAGGCATACATTTAACAAGGAAGACCCAAGGTTACATAGGCAGCCTTGATTTTAGCTACCCAGTGAGTATTCATTCAATACTCTTCATATTCTCACAACTTAAATGGTAAAAGCAACAACTATATTTTTGCATTGGAAGAAAAAACATGAAGCAACAATCTTGGTACAGGCTGAACTGCAGCAGAACAGATTGTTTAAAGCAGATGTGATCAGTGAAATCATGCCCGTATCACCCTTCACTCACACTTCCATGGATCAAAGCATACAAACTCACACACATTAAAAAGAAACACCATGTAAGATCATGGCTTTGGGCTGGGGGCTTGGGGAAGGCAAGAAAGAAGGCAGAATTCCCTTCTGCTCTTCCAATTTTTACTTCCTACTTTTACTACCATAAAATTTACATGTGGTAGAACTTTCTGTAAAACAGAAACACCTCATCTTGCAATCAAATAGTGTTTGAGGCAGTGATAATAATTGAAAATAGCAACATAATACCAGTGACTTTTTGGTTTAGGCTTCTATTTTCATCTACAGGTAAAACACCTGTGTACACACACACACACACCAAGCATTGCAATAATGCTTATTTTTTTATAAGCACAAACTAGCAGAAAGAAGAATTTCTAAGCAATTAAGCTGTTACAAACTGATGAAGATTAATAGAACAGCAGCTGTAATGTAAGTTGTAGCACTGTAATGTAGCACTGAGCTGAAACTAATAAACCTAGATATATTAGTTCTCACCTGATGACTGATGACCTCAGTCTGGTCAAGCAGCCTTTTTTTCACTGTTCTCCACCCTTTGTGGATCAGAGTGCATGATGCAGGACCTGCCATGCCAGGTGCCTGTAACTGGTTTCTGCATCCATGGCACAACATAGCTCAGACAAGCACCTGGAACTGCACTAATCTCCTATCATTGCTTTCATGTGTCCCCACTTGTAGTGCTAGTCATTTGAAACTTGTTGCTAAGAAAGAAAGAGACCATCTTTTCATCCAACATATGTAGCACGATATCCCAATCCAAGCATGCAGCTCACAGGTTTTATATTAAATCAAATATATTATCCCAGAAATTCCTTCCAAGTGGCTGGTTTGTTTTTGAATTCTGTTCTTAACATTTTTTTTCCACCTTTTGAAGCTACACAATACCAAAGAGTCACATGAACTCTTTTACATTCTGTTTTGCATGGATTTTTAAGCATTTTAGAATAACCACACTTTTCTTAATACAATTAAGCATGGTACAAGAAGTCCATGATAGAAAAGCAGTGAAGCAATATGAGGTTTGACAGTATTTTCAGTTATATGCTTTGAGAAGAAAAGTAAAAAACCCTAAAAGAAAATACCCTTAACAAAACTGAGATCATCCACAAGCAGCTGCAGAAGGAAATTACTGAGAAATCACCTTGGACAGCATAAGTAACTCTGGAAGTCTTGGAAATTACAGCTTTCTAAGTATCAATTCTTAATTAATGGGTTTTGTGCTGTCAAATGTTAGGTGCAGAACACAGCAATTACCTGCATTGTATCACTGAAGAACTAACATTTACAGCTAGCCTATGTGAAAATTGCAGTTTCCTAAGAACAAGCACCTGCCTCCTAACAGCTAAGAGAAATCAGCAGAAATCAGTGTTTTAATAATATTTATCAAACTTGAAAGAGAACCAAGCCAACCATTGGAAAAAGTATCCCCTGCCAATGATCACACACTTCAATAGCTACAGTGAAAGAAAGTCAGAGACCTTTGGGGGAACTTTAGCCTCTCACAAACTTGAAAGAGAAATTCTCAGGGAATTAAAAGCTAGATCTATGGAGGCAGTGACATACTCAGTTTTCAAAGTGGAAAAAGCCAGCTGCTGCACTGCCAAGTGCAAGACCTTCTTTACCCATCCTTATTAAAGTTATGTCCTAGCCAACTGCAGAACACAGAATTCTACAATGCTCTTCTCCAAAAGAAATGGAATTAATCTTTATACTAAATGTCAAACACTGAAAATATGAATATCAAGACAGAAAGAATATTAGTTACTAGGAAAAACAAAAACAAACAAAAAAAGGCGATGCTACTCAAAGAGGCAAAAATAGAATTAAATTAAATTATCATCTTTTACATTTATAAAGGGACAATAAAACAGAACAACAATATCCCAAACTGAAAGTCCACCTGTAGGAAGGAATTACAATATTCCTGTATTATGCATAGCATTCTCTACACCAGACATAGTCATCTATTTAAATAAATATGTCCTAATTACTCATGAATCTTAGGGAAAGAGGCAGAAAAGATGCCAGAAATACAGTAGAAAAAATTCACAGACACAAGCAGATGGGACTTAATTTCATTTTTCTAAACCAGCAGTCAATATTTTCTCCAATAAATTTTGTGGAAAAATGTGTAAGTCTCATAGGTAAGGCATGTATTAAAATTTTTGATAAATTACAGAAAAAACATATGGACAATTTCAGAACTTTCTGATAAGTGGTTTATCACATCTTTCTCTAAAGCACCTTGCCTCACTCTAGCTGACTGCATCCTCCACTGGATCTCTCATTACCTATTGCAAGTGCTCATTGAGAGCTATAATGAACAAGTAGAAAAGAAGATGGAAGATGTTCAACTAAGTAATACAAACTTTGTAAGAATTTTGTCCTGGTGCCACACCACACAAATTCTGTGGGTTTTTAATACTGTTCCCTATTTTGTAAAGAGATATAAAATTGAGATTTGTGACCTATGTACCATAGCAGACCCCTCAGAAAATATTAAGAATAAACATCCTGAGCCTGCATTATAAAAGTCTCAATAGAGCTGCTTGCTCAGGAAAAAAACAAGACCTGGGTGGAGTGCTGCCCTGTCATCCCCTAAGAGTTCAAGCATAAGTATCCAGAGGATGGAAAGTATTATTTGTAGTCCTAAAATGCTAGAGGTGGTGCAAAGGGTCTTCTTTGCTGGAGATTAGCCTAGCCTTGGAATGCAGCTGAAACACATGTCTGAAACAGATGGCAAAATCCAGAGAAGCAGCCTACAATTTCGTATCAGCAGCTGGGTATGAAACACATGCTAGTTTAAGAGGCTGAAAGAAGCATGCTGCAGCAGGCTCTGCCCAACCATGCATGACTATACTTACTTGGATGATTCAAAACTCATCTTTGCACTGTCAGAATTCCAGATTTTTCCTAGGAATCAAAGCTGAGGAGTATGTGCCATTGCACAAGTTAAGTGAGAAGAGGGAATCTCCATCTTTTTTCTCCAGGCAACAAAGGATCATGGAGTGCCCCAGTCAGCAGTCAATTGTCCCCTTGCTCCAGAATTTTCAGAGACACAAAAAGTCTCCACATCACCCCCACTGCTGGATGTAACCTAAAGATACAAATTTCACTGCCCTAAAATGGCAAAATCATATTAATGGGAAAGCAGGAGAAGGTGAATGTTACTAGAAAACAGTTTCCACCACAGGAAAGGGTGTAATTTGGGCTTTTGGTGGAATGCTAATATTTTGCTTCTACTAATTTCCATGTTTTACAGAAAAAATAATTGCTGAGTCTCTTGAAAGGTAAAAACTGTAATCTCAATAATCTAAATTTTATCTCTTAAAAGCTGAAGGGAATAAAATATTTTAAACAGCTTAGTCAACTGCCCAGACAAAGAAATGAAATGCAGCATGCCCAAATATGTCGATGTTATCAAATTTGTGGGAGCTGTTCCTTCACTAGAGGACAGGAATACCCTTCAGTGGGACTTTGATATGTTGCAGAAATAAGCTAAAAACCCCTCATGAAGCAGCAGATTGTAACAGAGACTGCAGGTCTGACTGGAGCTTTTCCTTTTGGACTGGAAGAGACCCAGAGCAGCCTGATTTGGCTTTCAGGGCAGCCTTGCTCAAGCAGGATACTGGATGAGAAGATGTTGAGAGGACCCTCACCATCTAATTTTTTCTGTGAATCCATATGATACTGCAGTTCATGTGGGGAGTGTCAGTGCTAAGTAATATACTAAGCACTTACAGGCAAACACAGTAAGAGCTCTGCAAGGTTATAAAAAAATACTACCTTGTGAAAGACTCAAGTTGAAATTGGGTTTTGTCCTGAAGTGGAACAATGCAATTCTTAATCTGAAAAGATGTTACCATCAGGCTTTCAGAGCCCTTCACTTAAATAATAAGATACAGTCTTGCACACAGACACAAAGCTGAAATAAGAGTTATTTAGAAATCACTATATAAATGCTACAGAAATTTATTCCATAAGAGTGGTTTTCTCTTGAACAGAAGTCTCAGTGAAACTCCCTTGAATTCTACCTTTAAAGTCTGTTTATTCTCAGATACTGCATTACACACACTTGGCAAACACCAAACACAAGAGGGGTTCCACACTGGAACTTTAAATTATGCAATGAGACTGTTTGAACTAAGGAGACTAAAGGCACATAAATTGTGAATCTTCATCAATCATGACTGATCAAGAAGTTCTGAAAAATCACTCCTGAAAACAAATTTCTTTACTGCAATTCTATTAACAGTAAAAGGATTTTTATTTCCCTGCAAATACAAATCTGCTGTAATTTCATATTATAGTTTAGACAATTTTTATGAGTTTGAGAATACAGAATCACAGAATGTTAGGGGTTGGAAAGGACCTAGAAGACCATCTAGTTTAACTCCCCTGCCAGAGTAGGATCACCTAGACAACTGAAATAAGCAATTATTATTCATTTGCTGTGCTATTTGCCCTGTTAAATATGGATCTTATGGTGCACCTAATAAGATCAGTGGAATTTTTTGCATTGATTTTGTGGTTAAGAAAACTGGAACTATTTTACATCAAAGTGAAGTAAGTCTTCCAATTAATTTCAAACTAACCTGTGATCTAAAATGCAAAATAGATCAGCCAAATCTGACAAGACAATCAGACTCTGAATTACTCTGAATATGAATTACACTATGCCCTGTCCATTTAGGCTGTTAATACCAAAGATGCTGATGTCTTAGTAGTGTCATAAAACACAACGCACGTAGAAAAAAAAAAAAGCACACTAATTGAAGCTCAGCTACAGAACTGTGCTAATATTAATAACACTGCCTGTCATATTCTTCTAATCTCATCCCAGAAGGAAAGAACTAAACCAATCAAGTGCCACAAATCCACAGCTGATACAGTTAATCTGAAATTGAAGACAAGCATCCCTCACACTAATTAAAATGGAAGGAGGAGGGAGAGGGGAATATCCTTATGATCTGATTCTGTAATCCCCCTTGTTCTCCCAGAGGATAAGAGCAGCATTTGGAAACCTGCAGAATTTTTCACCTCGCCTCAGAGTGCCCTATGCAATAACTGCCTAAACTGCTATTAATTCCTAGAACAAATACTTTTCTTTCATAAAAACAAACCATGCCATTTAATAACAAAACTGGAATTCATTATCTGAAAGGAGTCAAGGCACTACAAGGCAACATTATGCTCCTGATATTTTATCCCTGCACTTTGATAGGAGGAAGATATGGACATTTCCAGTGAGAGTTCATGAGGCTGATGGCAGCCTTCCTCTGGGGTGACAATAGAAAATTAGTTATCTCCACAGCCTCCCAACACAGCCACCTTTTTACAGCCACTGGTTATGGAGGCCCAGTATGGCAGCAATTAAAATTCTGAACAACTCAAGTGAAATTGTTTGTGCCAGACAGTAAACTCTTCACCATTTCACACCATAGCACAGTGAAAGCTTCTTCGAAGTCTTCAGCATTTCCTTTACAATAACACTCAAAGACATGGCCCATGTGTGTTTACTGGGGCAACGTGAGATGCACTATTATGTGCCTCACTTCACCATTTTTTTGGTGAAGTAGCCTTCTCTGAGAAGGTTACAATTTATTTAGAAACTGTTCTCAAAAAAAAACCAAAAAACCAAACAAAACAAAAGAAATACCAACAAAACAAAACACCAAAACAACCCAGACACCACGAAGTAGCGATCTCCTCTCCCATTAAAACTTTAACAAATTAGCTGTACAATATAGTTATGATTTTGAAATTCTACATTTATAACATGGAACTAAATATGAAAGATAACTATGCTTACAGATAGCTCACATTGCCAATCTTTGCAGTCAGCTTTAATTAATCAAGGAAGTGATGATACTCTTGAGACTTGATCAACGCCCAATTTAAAGCATAAATATTAACTGTACTAAAAGCTTCCATAGTCTCAGACAGAAAATCACCACTATTAAACAGATATTACATGTTTTCAGCTTGCTCTCACCATCATTTTTTCCAAGGAATGCAAGAAGACGTATTTGTGTAAACACGTGTTGATAAACTATTTTTTTCTGAAGAAAACAAGTTTCATTGCATTTAAAGTCTGTACTTCTTGATATATAAATATTATGTTCATTTTAATTTTAGATAATATTCACATGGCTATTGTACTGCTAGTTTAGGCAGATGAACAATCAGATATATACATATATATAGCGAGTATCATGGTACCAACTGAAGTATCATTAGATGATGAACTCTGTGACTGTACTACTGTGTGTAGCCCATCTTAAATTCTTTACATTCTTAGATTCTTTTTTATAAAGTTTAATAATATTAATTATTTGGGGCACCTGCTGTTGGAAAATATTGCCTGGTTTCTGATTTTATACAAACAGCATAATCTACCATCTGCACTGAAGACCTCAGCTTTATGAAGCATGAAAAAAAGCCTGCTGTCCAGGGCCCTAATTATGCTGCTGCAGTAAAAAAAAACAAAAACAACAACAAAAAAAAACCCAACCAAACAACAAAAATACCCAAAACACAGAACTTTAAAAAAAATTAAAAACACCTTATAAACATATGACCTGGATAATAATGCAGGAGCAACAAAGGCATTGTCTTGTTTCAGCAAGACTGAATTACAATCTTTCAGCTAATTTTGACATCTCACAAAGGTGTTTCTTGCATTGAGAAATGAGCAATGTCTGATCAGTGAGACTTAGTAAGGATATACATTTGAGCAAGTGGGAAAATGAAAATTTGATCTGTTTAGAAAATTCATCCTGGAATGTTTTGGTTCACTCCTATTTGGTGGGACATAAAGATTTGGTTGCTCTAGACAGAGTCAATCAAGGTTCACTTTTGCCATAGGAAGGAGGAAATAATGGTTTGTTGTAGCAACAGCAGTGATGAAAGATGTCACTGCTAAAGAGTGCTTTGATATTTATGGGCACATTCAGGAGAATAATAGTACCTGCTCTAAACTGAAACAGGCACACGTTACTTAATGAACTCACCAGCCTGCGGATCTCCCTCTCACATTCCCGCTTTATTCTATTAATCTCATCCTGATGGGACTGATAAGCCGTGCGCAGGTCAGCAGCCTTCATTTTATCTGCCTGCATAATATTGTTCAAAGCTTCTTCGAGCTGCTTTTTGCCAGATTTTAGCTCCAAGATCTCCTGTTGCAGCTTTATCCGTTCACCATCGAACGCCTTGCGAGCCTCTTCTTTCGCCTCGCTCAGCAGCGCCGTCTTCACTTTGTCAGCCGCCCCGTCCCGCAGGACGTTGACTGTTGACTGCAAACGCTGAATCTCCCCATCTTTGATCTTCACCATTCTCGCTACCTCCTGCTCGTGCTGCCGGATCAGCAGCTCTCTGACGCTCTGAAGTTCTTTCATTTTCTCCTCATGGAGCTTGGCTTTCAGTTCAGAAACATAGGCGGTGTGCTTGTGCTGTTCCTGCTCCCTTTCTTGCTTGACCTCTTGGATCTTCTCTCTCAGTTTACCCACCTGGAACATCAACATCAAATATGGATTAATGAGTGCTGCCACACTTTTAAGAGTCACCGAGTTTTTTCTCAACATTATTAAAAGTGTATCCTGAATATTCAAAAACAAAGACTGTGTACCTGACACCTCTTTCTCCAGTAAACTGGAGAGCTAGGGCTGCGAAGATTGGATGTGACATCAAAGATTGGATGTGGCACTTAGTGACATGGTCTAGCTGGGTGTCATGGTGTCAGGTCTTAGGCTGGACTTGATCTTAAAGGTCTATTCCAGCCTCAACAATCATTATGTGTGTAATTCTGTGAAAAAGGCCATGTGTGTGCAGGAATCTGCTATGGAGATGTGCTATTGGCAACGAGTTCTCACAGCTTTGGGGAATAAAATAAAATCAAGCAGCATCCAATCTAGTTTTCTCAAAACTAGTTTTTTCCTCAATTGCTCCACTTACCACCCAAGACTACTCTCATCCATCACCCCCTCTACTGTGCCCTACATGCAGATGGAAAACAAAACAAATCAAAGAGAGTTTGTGTTTATGCTGGGAACATGTTGACGTGGAATTTCCTAAATTTCTTAGCTATTTAATGGGAAGGTCTTTATTAGATAAGTCAAAAGATTTAGCCTTCTGAAAAATGAAGTCTACTCAAGGGGTCTCAGACAGGACATCCCAAAACTGAGACTATTCACAATCCTTAGACACTTGAGAAAATATAGGCCAGTGACTGGGGAGGGAGTAGGGGGAAAGGTCTTATTATAGCCTATTATAGTAATACCCACTGTGATGAAACCTCATTATAAAATGGTGTTCAGCAGGCTACATAGAAACCAATGCTTCTTCCAAGTGGGATTAGATTTTAATTTAGAAGCAAGAAAAGAAAAAATAGAAAGCAAAAGGCTTTCTTCTCTATTACACTATACCAGATAGGCCATAATGTATTTCATCATCTGTAGTGTAACATCTTTATCACAGGGACTGACAAAACATGGGGTCTGTACAAGCTCTTCTCATCTAAAGAAAAGTCAGAGGCAGAGATTTCAAAGACTTGTATTATAACATTGAGTGGCAATACAAACATACATAGTATAGAGTGCTTCATGGTAAAAAGAGGCTATCAGGTAGCAGGATGTTAGTCACTGTCAAAGAGTAGTTCTGGACTGTTTGCATCTATGCTATACCAATATGGGATCAGTAGTCATAAAATGCATTTCATTTATGCAAAACTAAGTGAAAATTGCAACTTGCCTCAGATGAGAGCAGTTCAGAAAAGGACTTGAAACCTCCATCATTTTGTTTACTGAAAGGTTGGCTCTAAGCAGGCACTTGTGTGTTTAGGAAAACTGTGATATTTTAACTCAAAAGCCTCAGACAGAACTCATTCAATAAATCCAAGATTACTACTTAAAATGATGATGACCATAAAGTGATATCAACATGTTACTCATCAAACCCACAGCACTGACTAGGGTTTCCAGAGTCTGAACTTCCACTGAAGTCTTCAGACAGCAGAGACAGCAGACTTTCCCAGTGCAGAAGGTGTTACCATCCTGTTATTTTCAACTATAACTTTAATTAACCAACTCAAACTTACCCTAGATCTTAAAAATAAAATGAAATGAAAACAGAAAAGAAACAAGCTGGAGCAATAGAGGGAGGAAAGTTGTCTACATTTTCATGCAAGCAATCATCTAGATGCACTGTGGATGAAACACCAGCTGGGATAGCACCATCATTACAGCTGTGGAAGAGGTAACAGCTCTGAATCAGACACAATCAGAAGCAGATTTTCTGTCACAGACACTGTTACTCTATTCCAGGATGATTCAGAAAACAAACCTTTATGAAGACAGATTTTTTTTTTTATCTTTAACCCAAAATGGTACATCTGGTTGTTGGAAATTATCCACAGGAGATATCCATGTATTATTTCTTCTGGTGGAATAAGATTTATTTTATAGTGGATAGCACAATTTTCATGCATTAATTACAGTACCCAGTTCTACAGAATCATCTAAGACTCCCTCACCCCTGCCTAGAGCACAGGGTTTGGACTAGATGATCTTTACAGGTCCCTTCCAACCCAAACCAATCTATGATGCTATAACAAAGCTAAGACACTTGTCTATTTACTATCACGAGTGAATGAGTTTATAGATAACTTTTAAATAAATAATGAATGTTGTTTAATTTGCAAACTAATAGTTTTTTTCTCACTGATGAGCAAAGAAAATTGAAATGAAACTGAGCTATGAGACCTAATAACAATCAAAACACAGGAAAACAAACTGAACAATGGCCTATATAAACAAGGTTAACATACCTCCAAAACTACAGTACTTTAAAATTAGTCATACAGTACGTAAAGCATGCAACTGAAAGGCAGTTAATGAATGTGACATCATAAAAGGGGTATTAATATATGACAAACAGATTCTGAAATTTAAGAAGTACTGTTACACAAAATGACATTGTTGCTAAAATTTTTTTTCAGCTTTCACTGAACTGAGGGAAGGGTAGATCTATATGCATTGCTGCTGTCTGTGAGAACATATTAAAATCACACTGAGTACCTGAATATTACCATATATCACCAGTCATTTTACTTCAAAGCTTCAGCAATAACAATGTAAACTATAATAATAAAATCCTTAAAAGCATTTTAAATTTGATCTCTCCATTTTTACACACCATCTTAAATTCCAATTACTACTCATGACCCAGTTAAAATAAAAAGATGCATCCTAATTCTCAAGGTCTTTAAAATGTCTTTTCTTGTCACTGCTACTTAACAGAGAAGATAGAAAGAGATCTCCCTGTTAGGTCTTCCCTGAAAGCCATAAGTACTCCCTCTGTCCCTCTCTCCTGCACACTACACAGATCTGTACATGTCTGGCTTCCAGAGCAACTGACTGAATGAAAATAGCAATGTGGCATTTTCCCCATATGCCTAAGTCTCAGCCTCAAAAGGAATTTAAACTTTAAAGCAATCTGACTTTTTATAACTTTTTTTTTTCTCTTTTATTTCATGAAGAAAGCTGCTCTGTTCATAGGCAGAACATGAAGCATGAAGCGTAAGCAAGAAAAGAAGCCAATAGAGAAACACAGTCAGAACCATCAGGGTAGCAATAAAACAGGTTTTTTCTGTCTTTCTAAATCATTAATAATCAGTGCACATTGTTGCCAAAGCAGAAGCTAGCTTCTTGGAAACATAACAAATGTTATTGCTTCTTTCCTTTCTTATGTCTGAACAGAGCCTGAAAGAAGGATTTTCTTTAAAACAATAAGATTAGATTATCACTGGATATTTGCATCTCTTGTTTTCCTAGATAAATTAATGTGCACACTTGATACAGAAATGTAATAGTTAATTTCTATGAACCAGAGTCAATGTCATAATTTTAAGATTATGCCTTTCTAAAAGGCAAATAGCTATTCTCCCATATATGTTTTTGAGTGATACTGAACCACTAGCCTATTAAAAATATTACACTAAGAAGTTACTAAGGACTACGTCAATTTTTTTTCCATCAGATTTAAATGCAGATGCTTTTCATTTGTGGCACAATAGTCAAACACTTGAGGAGTGGGAGGCATACTGAGAAACAGCAGCAGTAACTAATGTCTTCCCAAACACAAACTCACACCTTGGTCTCCATAGGTCATCCTACTACAGTTCCAAGTAGATCACATTGTAACATCAGAATTTTTAGGATGTCTTTCACTGTGTTTGCTGTTGACCTCTTCCAGCATGATACCACACGAAACGTTTATCACAATTTCTTGTTGATTTTTCCTATCTTACTATATCTGTCTATTAATGTCTCATTCCTCTACAGTACCTGAGAGATAATAAACTGCTTAGAAACTGCCTTGTTATATATATTCATTTATTTCATAATTCTGAATTCTGATTGAAGTTACGCTGCCATATTTATTCCTTAATAACATTGTTAATGTTTGACTGATGCCTAAAATTCTCTTGTTTTAGTGATTTTGTCTAAGTATTGAGATTTTACATTTATATATCAAGTGTAGAGAACAGCTGAGTTCTAAACTATACATAGTTTTGCTAATACTTCAACAATTTTCCTGCTCAGAAGAGGGCTGCCATATTTCATTCCCAATTGCAATACCGTAGTGCTGCCTTGCTGTTCAGAACAGTCTTACAGTTCATTAAGTTAATCAGCTCCTTTCTTATTCCATACATAGCAGATGGGAATAACAATTTTTATATATATATATAGTCAGTATGTCTGGATTCTCAAATCATTATCTGTATTTAGAGTTCTTACATGCATTCTAGACATAACTCCATTCCATATGACCAGAAAATAAAGCTGTTTTGACAGTATGACTAAAATTCACTTTTTTTTAATCTATTTTCAAGACTTAGAAGAAATCACTGTTACACACAGATTCAACATCTGATGTCAAAGCTCTAATAACCCAAAGAAATCTGGGAAAAGCTGCTACATATGTTGTGATCTTAACTCTATAAACATACAGTCCCAAGCGAAATATGGATATTTAAACACAATAGCAGAACTCGGTGAAGATGGAGCAATAGTGACAGCAAACAGTAGAACACCTTACTATCAAGAACAAAATATTAACTGCTGTAATGTTTGTTGACCATCTCAGTTGGAGTAAGTACTTTTTAATGCTTGTTTCTAAATATTCATGGATCTCTGGTTTATAAAACCACTGAGCTGATTCACATCAGCTGCCAAGACTCAATGCAGCTCCTTGTGCTCCCTGCACTGGACATGAAGGTTGGGGTAGAGCAGGTCCTGTTGATGTTAATATTAAGAATGGTATCATTTTAGTTCTTGGAGTGACTCTTTCTGTTAGGTGACACTTGAATTTTAGATGTTCCAAAACAAATATTCCCACTTGAACAGAGAGGGGAGTACATGAGCCCATGTTTGGTTTCATTATCAATCAGATGAGTCACTGAACAGCTCAGATCAGTGACACGTAACCTCAAACAAATCAGGACTTCTACACAGATGATTTCAAGTTAATTTGCATTCTCCATAGGCATTTGAAGTGACATGCTTTGAATATGATGCTGATGTTTGACTTTGAAGACACTTATTTTCACAATATACAGTTTTCAGTGCTAAGATAAAATTAAAAACTCCAGTTCTGCCTTTAAGTCACACTAAGCTAATTCCATTTGTATTGTTGTGACTGCAAGTTTCAATGACTGAGGGTTTGGGGATATTTACTTCTATTTGCACATTATTTAAAATAG
This sequence comes from Ceyx melanurus, assembly GCA_024611195.1. NCBI lineage: Eukaryota > Metazoa > Chordata > Aves > Coraciiformes > Alcedinidae > Ceyx > Ceyx melanurus. The sequence continues at coordinate 44,284 of JANHGL010002086.1, forward strand.
TTGGCACCAATTTTAGTCCATCAGTGGTTCTAATTTCTTTGTTATATTATTTCTTTTAATGCTAATACATTTTAGTACTGAATTAGTTTGAGATTCAAGTTCTGTTGTTTTCTAACAGTGCTATGTTAAGAAGGATCACAAAATACAGAAAAACAAATACCTTGCTTTTTTCTTGCTGAAATTCTATCTGGATGTTGGTTAGTTTAGTTCGTAGCTCCTCATTAGCAGCTTGCAGGGCTTCAATCTCCATGTCTGACTTCTCTCCCTTGGCACGACTTTTCTTTGACATAATTATTTTTCAAATTTAAAATAATTTTTTTTCGCTGCACACTGAGCTATCAGTGCCTTCTGCTTTTAGCATTTGAAAGTCATGTAGTGTTCAACAAAATCTTTCACACAAATCTTTGCCATCATGGGAGCAGACTTTCATATTCTGGAAGAAACAAAATATTGGAAACAGAATTAGACCAGCACTGAGCAGAATCTAACATTAGTGTTAAGATTCAGTTTGGAAGCACATTGAACTTCCTTGTAGTATATATTATATTGCAGAGTGTACTAGACTTTGAAAGAAATAGATCAGAAAAGAAGTTACACAATCATCATCTTATCTAAACCCTATCCACTGTAATCTAATGTCCAGAGTAATAAAACTTGTTACAGTTATGATTACAGCATAGAACCAGAAATCATATCCTATTCAAGGCCTGACTTGGTCCATGCTCAGAATTCTCAAGGTAATTTATAATTATCATTGAGAATCACAGCATCAGGACATATTGAAAAGCTATAAAAAAACCCATGACAAACATTTTTAAATTACTTCATAAAAATATCATATATAGAGATTCCATATGCTCTAATCAAAACAAAGGTATTTAACTTCATGCCTCTAAGCCTAAAAAATAATTATATTATTTAAATCACATTATTCAACATTCAAGGAGAAAATCAATAGCAAAGAACCCTAATTCCAATAATTATGAAATCCCGCTATTAGTTTGCTTCATGAGTGGTTATAGAAACTTAATCTGTGGCTTTTTCCCCCCCTCCCCCCGTTCCACTCTAACCTGGAACTTCACAACTGAGCAACAAGTACTATCAATACCAAATTAGTTTCCAGTTATGTTCTCTGCTCATTTTAAATATCCACATAATTTTCATCATTAAATTGCCAACAAAGTAGAGAGGTTTCTACTTCAATACTGAACTACATTCCTGGAGAACTTTATTTCCAGCAAAATTGCTGCCAAATTGCCTTCAAACAATAAGTTGCTCTTTCCAACCTACTTCTGCCTGGGAGTTATGTTGGAAATTGTATTAGAATGAAAACCACAAGCATTCTTTAGCACATGCTTTCTAAAGGGTTAGCAGCTAATAGGTTTTAAACACCAAACACTATTTGGTGAGTTCAACCAAATACATAAGTTTTATTCTTCTTAAGAACTGATAAACAGAAACCAGGGAGTTAACTGTCTTGCTCAAAATGACAAGTCAAATCAGATTAAATCAGTGAACAGAACTCAGGACACCAAGTCAGTCTGACAATATTCCCATGGAGTTCTTTCCTTTCTACAAATGTAACTAAAAAAAAAAGTCTAATTATAAGAATTGTTTGCTAAAGTAACTTAAGTAAAATAATTCATTTGTTTTCTAATATCAGCTGGTTTTCCTTCCAATTTTAATCATCTATTGATTTATCCCATCCAATAAAATTCAGTCTGTTCCTTCAATTCATTACAGTGAACATTTTTAACAATTTAAGAAAAATTGAACTTGTAAACTCACTGAGAAAAAAAAGGAAAAGATATTCTCTGACAAAACTTGATTTTTACTAACCAAGAAGCTTCAACCACTATAACTTAATAACACACTGTATGTCAGTTGTAGTAAATGCGGTGTACACAGGTACAATGTTAACTTCACAAGTGTCAGTTCACCTATGTTATATTTTAAAGAATAGTCATAATCAAATGGTTTCTATATGGGAAAGAATTTTCAGAGCTACCACTGCCCAAGGCACATTTCTCACAAGCTGCAGATGACCTACATTTCCTGCTTCAATTCTCATTTCTATGTAATAAAACATGACTGAATAGATAAAAGCAAAAGAGTCTCTACAGGATGTAAAATAATACTTTTCCCAACCAAAAAATATAAATAGAGATTATCAGAATAATTTTCTAAGTACATCATAGATTAGTCACATCTTAGATACCTATTCATTAGCTACCTACAGAGATAAATCTATTTCTGTAACAGTAGAGCCTTTGACGATTATTTTAAGTCATAACCCACTTAGGGAAATGCAGTTTCCTTACAGTGGAACACTTTAAGTGCCAGTTGTAATTTTTTTTAGTGTGCTTTTTTTATTTGTTCAGTTTTGTTTGTTGGTTGGGGTTTATGTTGTTTGGGTTTTGTTTTTTAGTAGAAAACTGGAAACATCAAATCCTAAAGATCTTCACACTTTCCAAAAGTTCTAAGTGATTAAGGATAGGAAATTACTAGAGTTTTAATTTCAGATATGCAGGTCTTCACCTGTAAATAGATAATTAATGGGTTTCCTTTCACTGTCCTGACTAAGAAGATCCACTTTTAAATCTTCAATAGACTATTGGAAGCTAATTTAAATGCCTGAATAATTCCATTCTTCCCTTCTACTATAAAAATAAATTCATATATAGATCACTAAAGATAAGGCAGGGGAATAACAAAATTATGTTCACGCAGGAAACTGTTACAGCTGCAGTCTTCGTGCAGTTTAACCAAAGTTTTTTTACTTGCCAAAAATGGGAAGTCAGCTTTCCACAGTTTCCTCAAAAGCACAGAAATACTAAACTGCCATGGTTGAAGGGGTAGAACAAAATGCAACTGATCCTAAAGGCAAAACAATACCAGGTTAAGTCTCAGTAAAGTGCTGTAATTCTTGTGCATCCCTTTCCGCCTCTTGCCTGAAGCAACCAGAAGGCAATAAAGTATTTCCTCAAGACACACACACAAGCTCCTCCATGAAGCAATAGAAATGTCTCTGCTACAGGCTGGATAATTGTCATGTTCGTGTCAGTATCATTCCCTCACCTTGTTCCTCTTTACATTTCTTAATTTTAACCTAGATTTCACATAAGACCAGAATTTATTTTCCTCCCCCAAACTTTTACTTTGTTTTTAGTAACAAACAGTAGTGCACAGGCTAAAAGGGTTATGGCAAAGATGCTTCTCAAAGTTGCATAGCACTGTGGGGGTTGCCAACTAATCAAATTTAAATTTTTCTCCCATGCAAGCAATTTAATTCTGTTCTCCACCCCTCAACATTTTCCATCTTAGTCCTCTTCACAATTATTTATGTATCCCTAATGGTCTTGGCTTCAGAACACACCTACAAAACCCATCATTCCAACTAAAGATGAATTCCTTTCAGACATACTATTCTGTTAAATTCTTCAACAAACTTCAGTCAGCTTCTCTTACCCCATTTTTGTGAAGTGTAAATAGAAAGCAATCTTCCTGGATTAGAACTGACCCTGAGACAGGGCACTGTAATGACAAATGTGATAATTTTTCAATAGCCAGTAAAACTTCTAGTATATAGTGGGGTTATTTCCAGGCAATAAATGCGTAATACATCTGTCTGATAGTTTGGGTACAATTTCTGAAGTGTCTCAACATCTAAATTAAGTTGAAGAGGATCATGGAGATTCGATCAGTTAAGGTTTCAGACTTGAATGCATTTCTTCAAGATCAAAATACTTAAAGGGAATAAAACAGAAATGAGAACACCCGATAATGACAGTGTCTAGTACCCTATGCTAATACTGTATCTTCAAATTAACATTGCTGATGAGCAAGAAATTTGTCAACAAAAATCAGAACTCTGTTGGTTGATTCTGCAGTTGTGAATTATAATTGTGAATTTTCAAATACACGATGTATACTTTTCAGCTTCTGTTAAAGTTTAGATTTTGACACAAACACTACATAATATGTGAACTCAGCTGGCACATGCGAGTGTTTCAGTATATAACATTTTTCAGGCACACTGACTCCAAATTTTATGTAAACTACAGGATGTAAAAAGGTCACAGAAGGCAGAATGAGTAGAAAGGTTTCCATGAATTAAACAAAAGTCTGTTAGAAAGCAGTTTCCTCAAGATAATACATTACACCACCCTAGAATACTTGATTGCATAACTGCAGCTGTGAGTTACTGAGCAACAGCCTGAAATCAATTGTCCAATCCTATTATACTATGGAACACCAAAAAAAAATAAATGTTTTTAGTTAAGACTACATGCAATACAAAGATCTTGATAATGTATTTAAGATAAATATGTATAAATATAGTATGCATGTATGTGCGCAGGATGGGTTCCCTTCAGAAAGAATAAGTATCTGGTCTCCAGATAATTTGTGTCCTTCAAATATATGCTCCTGGAAATTAACATCTATGCAATGCTATGAATAAAATATGCTTTCCTCCATACTGTCATAATCAAATCACTTTACCAAAACTGCTTCATATTCAAAATACATGATTCAGAGGTACTGAAATTACAAATTAATTGAATAGAGAAGCTGGGAGAAGAACAAACAGAAAGCTAGAAAGACAAACTGTAACCATGAGAGAGGCTAGATATCAAAAAATGCTCCAAGTATTACAAGGAAAGAATATCCTAAAGAATTGTCAAAACTGCCAAAATCCATATATCTCACTACATTTTATTGAATGTACACCATATAGGCTATAGGCTTCTCACAGTTCATACCTTCTTTTTTCATCCACACTCATTTATGAATAGACAAGGTGCTTCACAACAGAATGAAGATCTCTCATGCTTAACATCGGACAGCAAGTCATATCTATGAGAGACCTTTCCAAGGTGGCAGAAAAGTTTGCTTAGTTTTCTTTTTAACATCTCTTGCAAACATTCAACACAGAGGAGAATGTTTAGATGACTAAGTAAAGCATTACCTATCTTATCTCAACATGACCATTACCAGCCACAGACTTATCTAAGGGTAAAACATGCATGGGAATTCTGCCAGCAGCTGTACACCTATCAGCTGCCCAAACATACTTCCTTGTTATATTTGCAAGGAAAATTCCCATAGAATTCTTATGGAAAAACTGGCTGCTCATGGCCTGGATGAGCATACAATCTGCTGGATCAAGCACTGGCTGGATGAATGGGCCCAGAGAGTGGTGGTCAATGGAGTTAAATCCAGCTGGTTGCAGGTCACAAGTGGTGTTCCTCAGGGCTCAGTGTTGGGACCTTTCCTGTTTAACATCTTTATTGATGACCTTGATAGAGGATACACAGAGTATATCATTAGTAAGTTCACAGATGACATCAAGTTAGGTAGGAGTGTTGATCTGCATGAGGATAGGGAGGCTCTACAGACAAACTTGGATAGGTTGGATCAATGGGCCAACATTAACAGGATGAGCTTCAACAAGGCCAAGGTCCAGGTCCTGCACCTGGGCCACAACAAAAAATCTCCCATGCAAAGCTACAGGCTTGGGGAAGTGTGGCTGGAAAGCTGTCTGGTAGAAAAGGACATGGGGGTTTTTATTGACAAGAGGCTGAATATGAACCAACAGTGTGCCCAGGTGGCTAAGAATGCCAATGGCATCCTGGCTTGGATTAGAAATAATGTGAGCAGCAGAAGCAGGGAGGCAACAATATGTGTCCAGTTTTGGGTGTCTCACTACAAGAGAGATCTGGAGATGCTAGAGTGAGTGCAGAGGAGGCAACAGAGCTAAGGAAGGGCCTGGAGAGTAAATCTTACAAAGAGAGATTGAGCTGGTACTGATTAGTTTGAAGAAGAGAAGGCTGAGGGGAGACCTCACCAACAGGGTAGGTTTAGACTGGACATTAGGGAAAAAATTTTCACTGAAAGAGTGGTAAGACCCTGGAACAGGCTGCCCAGGGAGGTGGTTGAGTCACCATCCCTGGATAAGTTTAAGGGTTGTTTGGATGTGGTTTTGAGGGACATGGTTTAGGGGTGAGCTTGGGCTAATGGTTGAACTTGATGATCCCAAGGGTCTTTTCCAAGCTGAATGATTCTATGGTAAGAAACTATTTGGACACAATCATGTTACAGGACTTATTTCCTGTGTTTGAAAGGTAACAGATCAATCATCTCATGGCAGAGAACATAGTATCTGTACAGAGGATTAGTCAACATGGATTGTGCAAAGAATGTTAAGAAAAAAAAATGGGAACATGAGAGTAATACCCATAGTTTGTCTAAATTTCATTTCCATCAATTTGAAGAGAGCATGGAAAATACCAATCTTGGCAGACTTCACAATTAGTAAGGAAAACAAGGAAAAAGCCATTTTAAAAAATGTTTCTGGCCTTATACCAAACACACTGGATCAATCCTATTTTTTCCACAGAAGCATCCAGTCTTTCTTGAAAGCAAAGTGCCTGCACATAGCTGTATGATGTAACAGCAGTGTTTCTGCACCAATGCTTCACACCACCATTCTGAGGAGGTAGACTGCAAATACCAGAAACAATCTAGTCAAATAAATGACATTGATACGGTAGAAATACGACTCATCAAATAAGACAAATAAGACCAAATAGGGTGACACTTTTTTCCCCACAGCACATGGCAAAAGTGCACAAGCTATCCAGAGGATGAAATGGAACTAGCTTATGAAAATTTGAGCAGAGACAAGTAATAGGAAGGCTCCTCACAGATAATTTGCACATAGCAAAATCACTTTCCAAAACATGTTAGCTGTTGAAGAATCTCTTGTGTTTTGAGCATTCCATTTTCATTATGCAGAGTCAGCTAAATGAGTATGAAATCTAAATCAATTTGTTAATCTGTGTTAACAAATTGAAGATACTAATGAACTATTTGCTGTATTTGAATGTCATAGAAGATGAGAAAATACTACACAAATGAGCCTTAAGGCACATTCTGAACCCTACATTTTTTATTCTTTTCTTCTTCATGAATTTTTTCAGTAATGATGATGCATTCTACAGCTGTCATTTCCCACAGCATCTGCTTTACTTAGGGTCATATGTTACCCTCCCATGAAAAAATTAAGTGTTCATTATGCACTACACCAAATATAAAAGCAAGGTTCATGAGCAGGAAAGAGACCACAGCTTCAGTGTGTGAACTCCAAAATATCCACCAGGAAAGAATGTTTCCTGGGTTACTGCTGCTTTCTTTTTCTTTCTGCTTTACAGTTTTCTGACAAACCTCAATTCTATTCACAAAAGCATTCTAGATACAAATACAATAGGATTGTACCTATGGCATTTTGCTGCATTAATGACACAGAGTGGGGATTCCCAGTTCTCTTTATATTTCTAAGCCTAGTAACTGAATCATCATTGCAGTTCCACTGCAGGACTACCACAAGATGGAAAAGCCAGCAATTAGGCACTGTGCTAAACTGTCATTCTTACTATACTGCTATAGGACGAAACTGCCACTTTTCTCCATATAGTAGGTAGTCCTTGAAGCAACCAAAATATTGTGAGGTGTTTTTTTTTAAATACATTAAAAGATAAACTTAGTACTGGTTTGGTTAATTTTACTTCCACAAAATCTGGTTGGGTTTAAAGTCTATCTCAGTACAAAAAAAAAAAAAAGTCAAACCTTAAACTTTAAATTATATTGTCTCTAATAATCAATAGCATCAGATCTGTATTGCCAATTAATTATCTTCCTACCCAATAACATTCTGGTAACACACAGTACCTTTCTCTTGTCCACAGGTTTCTGAGGCAGTTGTGCTTGAATTTAACTTAAAGAAATGAAGACTGAATAGCATCAGCAGGTAAGTCACTAGGTATGTTTGTACTGGGACTTTCCACACCACAACTTCTAGTCCTGTTGGCAGGTCCTCTTTTTCATCAGCAAGAAGGTACTCCTGAGAAATATTAGTGACATCATCTGTTAAATGAAATAAGAGAGATTTAAACCAAATCAGATTTGATTAACAGATCTGATGGCAGCAATGCAATTTAAAAAAATATTTACACAGGGTAACAAAATGCAGTAGAGTAAGATATCATGCAAAAGTACAAGTGTGGCATCTTCCTTCTATTAAGAACACATACGCAGGATCTATTTTCTTTGCTATGTGGTCCTCAATAAAAGCAGGAAGAAAGCTGCTAAACTAAATTTTTGGACTACAGACTAAAATTGTCATGGTAGCCATCCACAGACTGGTCATTGCTATGGATATTTATAAATACCAAAAAACATACGGAAGTTAGAGAGTCCTATAGAAAAGGGGAGAGGACTAAAATTTGGAAAACCTGAACTCTACTCTTCTGTCTGTGTTGATATTTACCATGCACAAAAAAATATATCTATTTACAGAAACAAAATTATGGAGATATCTTTATGGAAAATAGCATTCTGAAAGCTTAATGTCTAGAATAAATTCTAGTTCCTTAATGAGAATTATCTACCTCCACTGTCCTAGAGTCTCTAAACACCTATGACAGCACTTCTATTTATGCTATGGAGTATGGACAAAGTGTAAAGTCTCCTCAGTCATAAATCTTCTCATAGTATGGCCTTTGTGTTAAAGCATAAGTCAATGATTATGTTAAAAGTGATTCAGATAACGTCAGCCAATTTCAGCAATGTGTAATACAGACATGGGCATATTGGAGTCTCCAGAGCAGAGGACTGGCTGACACAAGACAGAATTATTAAACTCCCTGTCTTTTGGGTAAGAGAGCCAGAAGCCAGACAGGATACCGTCTGAACAGCATTGAAACATGATGGATAAATCCATTATCATGTCCATGGTTCAAGCCTTCAAAAAAAAAACAAAAAAAAACCCCAAAACTGTGCTTCACATAAAATACATCAAGCTTGCATCCAAGGGTACCAGTCCCAAAAATGTAATTCAAATTATTTCCTTTGCTGGAAAATACTTCAAACATTTTTAGCAGTTTAAGGTTACCGAATAGATCCTGTTATTAGTGGCTTAAAAACTAAATCCTTGGGGAATAACCAGCTTATTTGTTCAATAAAGACAGACATCTAGGCAGTACTTAATAGGGAAAGAAAGAAAAATAAATCGGCATGCTCATGTCCTTAGGGCGAAATTCATTGCTGAGAGAACTGAAGAGGATGAAAGTACAGCTAGGGCCAGATCATGGCAGGAGATCAAAGTGCTGAAACAGCTAAGTCAGCATCTTTAAGTAGCACAGAAGGTCGGAAGAGAAAATAAATTTATTTATATAGTAACAAGCCTCCTTGGGTGGAGAGGGAATCCAAGAGCCTCTGTTTTTTATGGTGTCGGATACATCTGACTTGAACCTATCTTCTTCATCCTTTTTGAGTTGCCATGTTTTAAATATTTCAATATCACTCTTCCTCATAAAACATCACTTTGTTGCTTCCTGAAGGCCAGAAGAAAGCAATCTGAATATATTTGAATGAAGGGGAAAGGGTTTCCCCATGTTAATATGTAAATGTAGAAACATCTAAGAGAAAGCAAGAATTGAATTGGTAAAAGTAGTAACAACAGCATTCAGATCAGTAAGATGACAACAAAACAGAGCAACACCCACAATACTCAAAAGAACCCACAACTTCAAAATCAGAAGCTATCCAGGTCAGTTGTTTATATTTAAAGATGTACTTTAGCTTTAGCATATCGTTATTTTACTACACTAATTCATCCAAAGTTCTTGCATTCTAGAAAACTCATTGTTAACAGTTGTATTTAAATTCACTAGTAAATTAGGAAATAAATTTCATCTTAAGAGTATTTTTGGCCATGTTGCCTCCCTATGTAAGGAGAACAAAAGTTTTGAGAGAAGTATGAAACATAGTTCTAGAACCTGCAACTTCTAGTTCCAGTAATGATAGTATATATAATAAAAATAGTATAGCAATGTGACAATATCTATTTTTTAAAGTGGATGCTTCAGTAGCAAAACACTCCAGTGAGATTAAAAAAGAAGACTAATTGGCAATAAGTCTTGCAGAAACTATGGCAAAATTGAAATGTTTAATTATGCCAGTCACTAGAATCATTTCACATAGCATCATAGATAGAATCATAGAGGTCGTTAGAGTGCTACTCACAACAAATTGTTAGCGACCACTGGAAACCTACAACCCAATAATCCTTCAGTAATCTTCCTATAGCTTCTTATGAGGTACAGCAATACAAAAATAACTTAAAATAATTGGATACTTAATTTCTTCTTTCCAGTAACCGCTAAGCTAAATCTACTTCTAATGGCAGGGAGAGAAGGATAAAAAGGGGAAGCTGTTGCCGTGGAAATCTGTTAATCTACAAGGAAACAGAGCGTAAGACAGACTTATTCAAATTCATTCAGAACTCAAAATACATCATGAGCACCAAAAGCTCCTCAAAGAAGCAAAACCATTACAGAAATATTTTACAGATGACCTGATGTTTGATAAATTACTAATTTCACACAATATAATAAATCACCATCATATTCATATTCTGTAGTTATGGCAGTACATGCTAAAGAAAGTTGATTCAATTATGTTCTTAATTATATAATAGCTCTCTAGATAAAAGTTCAGTGTTATAAAAAGGAAGGGTTTATTTCTGTTTACATGCCAATGACTTACAACACTTGTCAACACTTCCCAGCTAGTTAGGAAAGGCCAGAAAATATCCACATTTGTTTGTTATTTTTTAAATTACAAAATTAAATATATAGAATCTTTGGTGTAAATTCCGTTTTCTTGCTTGGTGAAAATTCTTTTTTCTCATATATTGTTCCAGCAAGATAGTTTCCTCAAATATTTTGGAAATAAAGACCATCTTAACAGGTGATCCACATTTTGTATTCTTCTCGGAAACAAGGCTTTTTGGTTTTAAAATGACTAAGCATAAACATGGTAGACACTGACAGAACCCTTCTCTCACAATAAATTTGTGTATAACATTAAAGTCTATGTTACTTTATAATTTATATAAATGCAAGAAAGACAAAAATGGAAAATTATTATACACACATCCATACTACATGATTTGCAGCAAAGGATAAAACAGAGGGGGGAAGGGGAGAGCACTTCCCTAGGAGCTGTGTTGAGTGCATTGGAAAACTTGCTGGAACATAAACACCAGTGAACTTACTCAGGAACTTTTAAGAACAAATTAATGCTCTTCAACACACTTTCTATACAGTCTTTTCTGCCTGATAAACAGATCCAGGAGATGTTTCCTACCATACACAGCCTTCAAAAACAATTCTATGCAACTCTCATTCCTTGGCTTGATGCCTCTCACGCTCTCTGCTTAGTGTTACACCAGCATCCAGCCCACACAGACCCCATGGGCTCACCCCTTGAACAGGGTAAGAATGAAGGGAGATGAGGTGCCACTGCTCTCCGTTGGCAGTATTTTGCTTTCAAAACTGTTTCAAGCTGGTGAATTTAATTTTTTTGTGCCCTGGACTGACCCAGCAATTGAATCTATATTATCTTGCTCTTACACAGCTTACTCAAAGACATAGTATGGAGCAATGAAGGTTTACAGGATTACTTTTTCTCCCTGCTCCTCCACAGTGTTCAGCACTGCATTGTCAAAGCGACTGAGATTGCTGGTGTAAATCACCAATTAGACTGGCCCTCAAAGGAAATATAAGATTACCCATGGACTAACTCTCTTCCTCACTAGCTTTTATTATTATTATTGCTTTTTAAAACACAGCCCTCTCAATAATTTTCAATCAGTGTTGCAGGATCATATACTCTGAAATAAAGGAAGCAAAATATAAAGTTTTTCCAAATCTCATTCACAAATTAGTTACCAACCCTCCGTCTCGGTTCCCTTCCAGTCCCTTGACACAGCCACCAACACACAGTGCCTATTGTAAGGCTAATAAAACATGAAACAAAACAAATCATTTACATCAAATCTGCAGTTGCATAGATCTTGTCATCCAAAATATCCACACAAGTCATCGGTTGTACTTCTTCACAGACAGCATATGCCAAGGGAAGAGGCTTACTCAAGGTCACCCTGTGAGTCAGCAACAAATTGTGGAAGGACTTGGTGTAGCTGAGTTGCAAGGGCTTGAACTGCAGGTCAGCATCTAACCCTGCCTCAGAAGAAAACCTGCTCTTTCTGCACCTAACACTATCAGCTGGCTCTGTTAACACACAAATTGATGTTAGGTTTGTAGTGTATTATTAGGAAATGCTTTAACACTAACAGCAAGGGTTCAAATAGCTGCATTGCTCTGAGTTACTTAGCAGCTATGAAGCTCACAGATTCTGCATGCTCAATAAAGACTTCATCATAATCATAAAATTGGCAGGTGTACATATATCTGCAAATTCTATGCTTCTCACTGCTCTCATCCAGATTTGAACGAAAATTTAACATTTAATAAATATCAGAATTCAGCTAGTGTATTATTCCACCTACTCATAAAAGGGATATTTTTCTGCTCGGAGACAGCATGAAGTGATTCACAGTAGGAGGTGATAGAAATTTCATTCTCCCAGAAACCTCAGCAAGTCCAATTAAATAAAGACAAGCGTAACAGTTTGAAATGGGCACCGTTTGATACAAAGACATCACTATCTTTCGGTAAAGGACTTCACATTTGTTTTACATCAACAAAGAGCTGCTTCCAAGTATAATCATAGTAATGGGGGATGGGAGATTTAAAAGAAAGAAAAAAAAAAAAGGCAATTCAAATGCTCTTCAGGTATCTGCCTTTATGGAACAGTGATGGAGCACGTCTCTCCAAGCATTTTTCCAAGAATATCATAAGGGGGTGCTGCAGAGATGCAGTAATGTGTAAAGATGCTGGCTATTAATTCTAGTTCTTTGTTAATTCTAGTCCAGTTATTTACCAAACTGAATTCTTCAGATGTCTCAGGCTTTTATGTCTGACAATAGCACAATTCACAACAGATCGTATAGAATTCCAAAACTATTACTTGAAATATATCTTCCAGTTAAAAGTTTAGGTATCCAGAGATGCAGAGTGCTATTTCTTAAGACAGGTGATCAGTGTATGTTGATAAGTGCAACTTATGTACCATAGATTTATCAGTCCCTAAAATTGAACAGTACAAGCTCTGTTTCAGTTACTATTACACACAGAAAAAGCAAGGGCTTTATTTCAGTTTCAACTCTTTAATTCAATTGCAGCACCAAAACCACACCTCACATTTATGAAAGAAATTCTAATACCAAAACTACGAACTCAGTAGAGGGGTTTCTTCTAATATACTAGATTAATATTCTCCCTCTGCCTCATCTCCAATTCTCATGTTCTACAGGGAATGAACTCTCCCATTGGAGACAAATACTTTATCAGTTTCTTTTCCATCCTCCTCAACAAATTGATATCCTTTGTATGCTATGAGTACTAAACACCTTTTCTTCTAGAGATGTTCTGACTGATACATATCTAAAGTCAGAACAAGCCTTCTTAGCTCAGTGTAAGCTGGCCTTTAAAGATTGCTTCTTGTGTTCCAGATCTGATTAAAAGACTGCATGCCCAAGACCTTGTCTAACTCTTCCACTGACATCAAATGGAATTAACAAAAGCGAGGCAAATGCCCCTTCCAGCACATATTGCCTTGTCAGTATAAAGGAGTAAATGGGGATTGAGGAAAGTATGTTGGAGCTATTTTGGTCATTAAGGAACAGAAAAGTAAGAATCCACTGCATTATATTTCAACAGAGATTTGCCCTCACTTTTATATCATGAAGTTCATCTTCTATCCTTACTATCAGGAGTTGGAAATACTGGTTGTGAAAATCCTGAGTGTCCTAAAAAAAATATGGCTGCCTTCTCAAGATACATTAGAGAAACTAATCTCTTTCCACAGTAAATAAATCAAAAGTAGAAACACACCTCCCTGCCTGCTGTCTGGAAACCTTTTTCCTTCCTCTCCTCACACATTTCCATCATACATACCTATATGTGTGTGTGTGTGTATATATTCATATACACACAGTAACACATATGCTACACATCCAACAGGATGCCATTAAATGTTGTCCAGAAATGGCTACAGATTTGGCAGAAAAAGTCCATTTCTGAAAACCTTATGTACTGTTCCCTCAGACACAGTGACTCAACCAAAGCATAACACTGGTGTTCACAAAGGTCCAGAGAAACCAAAGCTGGCATGTTCAATATCCCAGTAAAACAGCCACACTCTGTAGTGGTGACACTGGGAGGAGGCAGTCTGAGGGGCACATACCTTCAGAAGGGTGGCTCTTCCTCTGAGAAAACATAGTTCAGCTTATTTTAAGTTGTTTGAACTCAGCATCCTTCATGGCATCTCAGTGCTGTCCTCTTATTTCTACACCCATCCCCTTTCTTTTGCTAGGTCATTCTCAGAATACACACCTCTCTTTTGTCAGGAAATATAATCAAATTCTTTGCAATATCAATTACACTGCAGCAAAAATTTAGTTAAGATGGTTTATCTCAAATAAAAATGTCTGCAATACCATGACCTGATCTGTTCTCCTGAGAGAGATAAAGATATTAATTTATTTTTCACTTTATAACACCATCTTTAACACAAAGCATGTGCTTTAAAACAAATATAATTTTGCAATGCACCACTATCTATAACGTGAATGCTAACCTGAAATGTTCTGAGAAATTCTTTGTTTGGTTTCAGGTTTGTTTGGTTAGTTTTTTTCCCTTTGGTCTTCCCCACCTTTGATAAATCATTTGACTTTCTACCATCCTTTTTTTACTGTTTATTTACATGAACACCTCCCAGCAAATAAAGTTTCAGATGAAACAGACTGCTGCTTGAGTCAGCAAAGATATAGTAGGAAAAGAGAAGTAACATATGCATGCTACTGCATCAAAGTATCCATATTTATTAGGGACATTGGAACAATAAAGTCTAGGAAACTGCAACCATCAGCAGAAGTGCACATGTTGCTGATAAAATATATTGAAAATATATTGAAGAAGCCATATAAAAGGGATACTGTCCTTGGATATTCAGCTGGCTGTTCTTTGCCCAACATGGCAGTTCCTATGCAGCTTCTCTCTCAACCAGAAAGACAGAACATTTTAGATATTGTGTCATTTAGAGGCCCTTAAAGGGGTTAAACTGGATAGATACTTTGAAGGTGTATTTCTGGCACAGATTTCCTTTGTTAAAAGGTAAGCCTATAGAGGACTAACAGTGTGGACATTACTATTTATGTGGCAGTGAGGACATTAGAGTGCTAATCATCACCCTCTGTGCCTGCCACCTAATAGGGCAAGGTGTTGGGTTTGTTCTTTTTGGTTCAGCACAAAGAAGCAGCACAAACTTCCATAGACAAAAAAAAAAAACAACAAAAAAAATCACTCTACCTCTTGTAATCTCTTCATTAAGCATAAGTTTTCCTTCTTGTCTTTCAGTATAGTGAAAATTCAGTGACACTGGATGAACCTTGAACTGTGTCTAAGCTTCTAAGTTGAATTTGACTCTTGGCTATGATGGATTTTCAAAATTGCCATGTATGGCCAAAAGGCTTTTAAGTAAGCTGTTCACTAGATTATAGTATCCACTACAATTTAAAAAATCTAGCAGACACTCCAATTCTTTACTTCTACATGTACAGCCAACATTCACCTAGAATCTTTTAAAATCCTCATGTGATTCCCCACAATTCCTTTAACTGTGACAATTTATTTGCTGAAAGCATAACAGCTGTTGTAAAATGAACACCATTCAATTAAACTTTATACTTGAACATTGCTATGCATGAAATATTATTGTATTTCAAATGTGATGTGTTAAATAATTAATTTCAGACCACTGAGCACTTAAGAGACAAAAGAAATAATTGTTTTTAAAATTTAAAAAATAATAAAATTTAAAAAATAATAATTAAGGTTTACTGGATACAATATGCGACAAAATTTTAAAAGAAATATTGATATGGACAAGAACATAAATGAAGGAGGTAAATTATTACATGCAATGTCTCAACTAGACTATCTAGAAGGTCCCAAGCATCACAGATCCAGAAATGCTTTTAGCAACTTAACAGCATACTGTTTATGTCTCCAAATATAGACAAACTAGATATACTAAAGTATATCTGCAAACAGGTAAAAATGCTGCTGCTATGTTCAATAATAAGCCTCACATGAGAGGTGATCCCCTTCATTACCTTCAGTTTAGCTTGGGCAGAAATAAGCCATTTAAGGACTCTAGATGGAAACCACAAGAAACAGCCTAAAGGACATGGCTGAAAAGAATTGAACCTTGAATAAGAGAAGATAGAGAAGTGGTAATTGTTCATATCAGTGAAAGTTATTGCCAAGAGAAAGAGGAATTAAGTCTTCACTGGGTTAACTGGGAAGCAAATGATAAAGCAGTAAGGATAGATATTGTGAAGAAGAGGGGGGGGTCCTGTAAGACTGGGTAACTGGAAAGTTAGATAAGAAGGACAATGAACTAAGTAATAGCCAAATAATTATTTTATATCTTTACAGGTTTGGGGAGGTTTTCTTTTGTTCTGTCCTCGCTAGAACAGGACCCGACTGAAATGATTGCTCCAAATTTATTCCAGCTCAATAACGAGTTCAACACAGAAAACATGTGCTTTTTCATCTCAAATCTTAAACATAGCACCAGCAGTGATTTTTCTTTGCATGCTCAAAGACAATAAGGACAATCTTGTCTTTAAGCATCAGTTCATTACATGATAAATAATTGATCAGTATTCTACTGACTCCTCTGCAATTATTCAACCTTGCCAGCAGCATAACTTCTAAGAAAAGCAAAATCAACACAAACACCCACAAAATAATTTATCTGGCACTGCTCTGAAAATGGCAAACATGTTTCATGTCCAACCAATAAGTGCTGCGTTTGTTTAACTGCAAACTTCTACGGTCCTAGTACAGCAGAAAAACACAAAGACCAACACATGTTCACTACAGCAGTGTTGAAAATACTCGAGACTTCCCAAAATCTAATCTGTCAGTGCCCACAACTGACTTGACATGTTGACATACAACACAGTTGTTTGCATTGTATAAAGGCAGATCAGTTATTTTTTAAAATGGAGTAAGGACTAGAATTAATACTTTCAAGTCATGCATTTTATCATGATAAAAAATAAAATGGTATATTTACATTGTTTACAAGATGTAATTTAGTACCTTATCTGCTCTGTACATGTTACAGTAACATAAGATGAACATCAACTTAACACTTTCTATGGTTCCTGTTTATCATTTTTACCAATATTAGAAGAAATATTGAATTCCAAACAGTTTTTAGCACATTTTAATTACACAACTTGACTAAAATACATCAATCAGGTCACCGTGTTGATTTCTTTACAATCTTTTATTATGTATTGCTGTTTTACAGGAATATGTTGTGACCACACTCCACTGGAAAAATTCTTTGTTAAGGAAGTCCATATTGTAATATGCTAATCAAATAACATGTTTTTCTCTCTATTTATATACATGAGGAATGATTGAGACATTTGGGCATCAGACACACAACTGAAAAGAGCCAGTTAATTCAGTCTTTAAAGCTATCCCCCATTTACAAGAAAAATTACATAAGCTAAGATCCTGATCTTGTGTGCAACATGAGTCTATCACATGCAAATGAAATGAGTACTAACTACCAACATTAATGCTTCCTCATGACTCAGAGCTAAGATTTTGGTCAATAAAATGTCTGTATTTGGATATTAAAATAACAGATACACAGTCAGACAAATACTCTTTTGACAACATTTTCATCTCTGCAATTTAGAGACTCTAAGAAAAACCAAAAATAAAGAAACAAGTTCTTCTGCTTTCTTATGTGGAGACAATGGTAGAAAAATGTATGACCCCTATGGAGAACAAAGGAATCAAAGGCATTTTGTGCCAATAGGAAAGGCTAACAAAATGAACACATATATTAAGAAAAAAAATGCCCGCAATCAGGCATCTGCAAAATATTTCTGACACTTGAGAGAGTCACACTTTGGTAGCAACAGTGATAGAGGCATCCGACAACCTACCAGTTCCTTCACTTTCTCTCTCATGCCACTTTATTCCTAAGACAAGCAAGAGTAGCCTTTTAAATCTCAAGAGATCCAAAATCAGACTCCTAAATCCTCCAGAATATTGAAGGAAATTCTAGTTATATCACTTGAAACAGTAGGACATGACTAGAAATGCCTCAAAGTAAGATCTATCTCAGGCATGCTGATACTCAGTTGACAACAAATCATGGGCATATAAAGAACAGTGCTGTCAAAACAGCAAGTATGACAGACAAATTGCACAGATGGATATTCATACTAAATATTTAGACTATACAGCAATGATTTAAAAATATGCAACGTTTAACAAACTACGCACAGCATTGTTTTTTCCAACTGTAATGTCATGTAAAGAAGCTTTCTAACATGAAGCTGTAAGTTAAATTACAGTTTTCAAATTATAACAATAGAAATTAAAGAGAAATGTTCATTAAGACACCCTTAAATTCAGGGTCACACCTTAAATCCGAGGAGCTGTGAACTTAAGGAAATTATTTCACATCAGCAGTAATGTTAATAAATAAAGTGGCGATACAGGATCTGCAAAAACCCCAAACAAAAAATGCTTTTAATTGCTTCAGAAAGCAAAGTATATAGAGCCTAAGGGATTCCCCTCCTTCCACTAGCTTTGGCTAAACAAAACATTACATCTTTACTACAATCATAAAAGCTAAAAAGATACACAACAGGAATAAAAACAAAACAGGAAAACAAATAAAAACACACAAAAAAACCAACACTAAAGTAATCTTAAATATATTTTTCAACATATGAACCGTGTGTCTTTGCTGTCTGTATACAGCCTGCCATAAGTCTTATTGCATTACATTCATTTACTTGCAAACAAAAAGGATAGAAAGAAATGACCATTCTTCACCAAGTCATCACACAAGTGATGACTAGAATTTCTCTGTTGTAACAGATGAGTCAGATGAATTCAATCTAGGATACTGAATCTAGAAATAAAACCTAGCAAAATTTGTGTATATATATATATTATATATTCAGGTATTTGTATATTTCTTACTAGCAGTCTGGTCAAACTATTGGCCCGAACATGAGCATTTAATGAATATGCAAAGAATACTTATATTTAAATATAAACTTTAATGTAGGTGAGAGAAACACTTTTGCATCTATTTTTCTACATTACTCACATATCCACCATCTGTACTGTTTATACAACGTGTAATGCTAAACAACAGCACAGGCTGTTGAAGAATTTAAACACAACCATACTGGCTCAGACCAAGATCACCTAATCTAGCACGCTGTCTCTGACACTAACCGGGTACTAATCCAACAGCAGATGGCTTGGGATAAACACAAGAACAAAGTAGATGAGGGGAAAAAAAGTATGGGAGAGCTCCTGTGAAAGGAAAATAAGAGTGTAGAGATCTTAGAAGACAGGCAGATTGGAGGATGATATTCATATAATGAAGGATCAACCGCTTGTTTTCTTCCATTACAAAAATACAGTGGGATGCAGATGTAGGGAAAAAAAAAGGCAGAACAAGGCAGTTCTCCATGAACAGGCAGCAAAGTAACAATAATAATTGAAAGGACCTATAACTGTGGAAACTTACATGGGGTTGGGGGGAGAATGGATGAATTTCTGGGGAAAAATACTCCAGTGATTGTTGCCAAGTACAAAGAAACCACATTCAGCACAGAAAGCCACTGAACTGCAAACAGATGTAGGACAGAAGAGCAAGAAGTGTCTTGTATTCTTGCCCTGCTTTTAGTCTTACCCATAACTCAGCTTACTGATGCTTCATATAGATTACTGTGCTAGATAAAATGCAGTATGGCAGTATAAATTCTCCTTAAATATTACAAAAGCATACCAAATACATCAGCTCAAGAGTACAGAGACCTCTACTTATTTTTTTCTTTACTTTTTCTCTGAAATATTATGCCCCTGGTCATTATCTGAGCCAGTACTACAAGGCCTCCAGTAGTTTAGCTGCTAACATTGTTTTACTTGGAAAAAACAACACCAAAACTTAGTTTCCATAAATCAGATTGTTTTATTTAGATTCAATTTATTAATAACTAAATTAACAGAAGATTGTTAAAAATACATTTTTTCCTTAAGAACATCTGTTATAAATATGCTTTTAATGACCTCCTCTTAATAGTACTATTTAAAAAGAATCATAGACTGAAAAAGACTTTGTCATTCTTTCTATTTCCAAGCAAAGCCTTTTTACAGATCTTTTCATTGGTTATGAATACAGAACAAGCATATTTCTAATTTCAAAAATTAATAATGGGCATTAAAGCACAGGCTGAGAAGAAGAGGGATGAAATAATTGCCTAAAAACTGGTTACAATCTTCACCCTATATTATCATGTCAAGTTGTCATGTCAAAATGCATAGAAGAAAACAACACACACAAAAGAGAGAAGAAAAAGCATTTTGACAGTAATTTATACAGCAGATTTCCTAAAGCTGTAGGAAAAACAAGCCCTGTTTGATACAATCCCTTTTTTCACTCATAACTTGAGGGCTTTTCCTCAACATCAGTGGAACTACTTCTTAATGAAGGCTAAGGAAAATTTGTTGCTGAAGCATGGCATGATTTTTCTCACTCCATGACATTTATCATGGCTGCTCAGCTTTGTGAAAATTCCTGAAGGTTTGAAATTTGCATTGCCAGAACTGATGGGAAAAATGAAAAATTAAAGCTGTTGAGTACCAATTCATATACCTCAATAATTAGAATCAGTAAAATTGCCATTGATCACATCACCTTTGATCCAAAAATGTGAGGATTTGTATAAATCATTTTTATGCTTTCTTATAATTAACACTAATCCATATTACATACAATATACATATTGATATTGTTAATATTAATATTACAGTAACACATGGTGGGGGGGAATCTATTAATGTTTTTGCTTATTTTAAAGAGTAAACAAGCCTGAAGTTGTGAAAAATGTATATCAATGACACATATGATCCAGAATTTTCTCTAGTTCAACAATGTTCCATGCTTATAACCAAACTATATTCTATATACCTGTACCATAATCTACTGGCTCACTAAATTCTGCCTGTGCAATAATATCATGTAACTCCTTTAAATCAGTAGGTATTAGCAGAAATTCTAGTTCAAATACATACAGAACACACACAAAAAAACCCCATAACTAATTAAATAATTTAATAGAATATTGCACCTAGGGAATTTTGTGGTTTAGATGTTAATCGTATGTAGGCATCTTTAAGGTAAACCAAAAAGAAAGTCCTCACAGAATTATGTCAATAAATTCTAAGAGATCATTATGTCTAAACACATTCTGCATGGTACAGTGACACTACTTAAGTTTTCTGCTCCACTGTAAGATTCATTAAAAAAACAGTTCTTTCACATTATAAACCACATTCTCTTTCCTTCCAAGCACACTAATTGGACTTCAATCACACCAATTCTATATTTAGAAACTAGTCTATATCTTCCATTATGTGCATGTTTATTTGCATAAAAGCCAACTCTCCATTATCAAAAAGGAAACGCAGAAGCAGAATAGAAGTTACTTAAAAGGGAAAAGGCCTAACAAAGCTGAATTCACCCTTGACAATGCAGATGGTAAACAGTGCTCTTTACCTCACTTCATATTCAGTTAAAAAAATAAACAAATATCTAAATAAATAGAAGGGAGAAAAAAAGGCAAGAAGAAGAAATTGTGTGCATTTTCTATGAGGAATCCTCCAAGTAGTGAGCCAAGGCAAAATGATTTTAAAACCTGCCCAAGATTACACAAGCACTCTGTGAAAGAACAAACTAGGACAATCCCTTTAAATCTCATCATCAACAACTGTTACTAATCTTGTTATGAAAGCCTTACTTTTGCTTGAAGTAAGGCATGAATTTCTTAGTTGCCTCAACTTTCTTCTCGTAATATCCCATTAGACTTTCCAGTAAATACTATGTAAGTATCTTTTTCAGGTGTCAGTGTGTTGAGGGTTTTTGTCAAAAGACATCAGCAGGTTGTATTTCTAACTACTTTTTCACATTATTAGAAATTATTATAGTAATCCAATAACTATACATTCTGTTTTCAGGACCACAGGAAAATCCCAAGACATGCATAGTGATGAAGTAGTATAACCCCTTCAAAAGCACCCAGGAGTACTTTTAGCTCACAGACAATTTTCATAACAAAACTATTCTAAACTGAGAACCCATCTTAGGCTTCGCCCATTCCATCCACTCTAATTAATATATATTAATTATAAAGATTTCATTTCCTTTATAGTGCAGGATTATAGGCTACCAATTACAAAGTAAATTACTTTGATTTTCAACTCCCCACCTGCTGGCATATCATTAGGTCATAGTACTTCCCTGTAAAACAATCTAGCTGCATCTTCACTATCATCACTGATTTTTGCTAACAATTTTGCTTGCAGTGTCGTTTTTAAAAAATAAAATTAAAACAATAACAACAAAAAATAGTTCTAACATTAAATAGACCTGGCAGCAGAACAGAATTACAGTATCTCTGCTAAGTTGCCACTTAAGTTTTCAAGACACTGCTTTACAGATCTTGTATTTCCCAGTATGTAAGACATAGATGGCACTGCTAAGATAGCTAAGAACATGAAGCATAGTATGGGAAAGAAAGGAAGAGAAAACAGGGAACAAAGGTTTCTACCTGTGAGAAAGGTGAGGAAGGAGAAGGTGCTCCTGGGCAATCCTTTGAGATCCAGCTCACTCACAGCCAGTATTCACAAGTACTAGTAGTCTCTGTAAAAGTTAATTCTCTAGCACACATTTACTACAGCTTATGTCAATTACTGATTTCATCCAGATCTACAATAATATGTTGTTTTCATCCTCTTGTCCAGCAAAATTTAAAGTCATAGGTGTTCTCTCTGGTTTAGTTGCAAATGAGTTCAGCTGACTAAGAGGGAGTTAGGAGACTGCAATATTCCCTACAAGACTATAAGCAGGATATAAAAGAGTCATATTTTTTCTAACTAGCAAGGAAAGGCAACAATATCTTCCTTTTCCAAAGGAGTTTAAAGCATGGAAGTCATCCCCTAAACAAGGTGAATACACACACTGCCTCATTTGCAGGAGTTAAAATTACTATCCACAGCTACTGTGCAGGTGTTGTCTTCGGCAGGATGTTCAATTTGGCGCACTAAAATTGCATGACTGAAGGAAAATGCAGGTCACAAATACTCTAGAGAGCAACACAGTTGATACTTTGATTCCTTGCACTTCATACAGTGTAAATATAAATCAGAACCCTAGCCTTTGGTACAAAAAACCCCATACATCTATGGGTTACACTAGAACACATATATACATATCCCAACCCCAAACATTAAACTTCTAAAGAAACTTTAAAGTTACAGCATTTAATAATACAATAAAACTTCTCTTTTAACTAGAGACCAGTAACAAAAACTGAAACCTTTTTCCGCAAATAATTTATTTGATCCATCTCCCTTTGTACACCTGACATACATTTTTATCTTCTGCTCACCTAACTAGCTGGCAGCCCTGAAAAAATAAGTGTAATTCCATTTAGAGACAGAACAGAAAGGAAAAACAAAACAAACAAACAAACAAAACCCCAAACCAAACCACAAAACAACCAAAAAAACCCCGAACCTATAGAATGAATTTCTCTAGAAATAACAGAAAGTAATGAATCAGTGTTCTAAAGAAGCAAAGAGCATCAGGAGATCCATCCCATACCTGCAGAAATTATTTATTATTTATTGCCAACGATCTTACCAGCTGAGCAACTTGCTCCAATTCAAGGTGCCCTGGGTTGG
>JANHGL010002087.1:6619-40324 GCA_024611195.1 Ceyx melanurus
GTGATCCTGCTCAGGCAGGGGGGGTTGGACTAGATGATCTTCTAGGTCCCTTCCAACCCCTAACATTCTGTGATTCTATT
This sequence comes from Ceyx melanurus, assembly GCA_024611195.1. NCBI lineage: Eukaryota > Metazoa > Chordata > Aves > Coraciiformes > Alcedinidae > Ceyx > Ceyx melanurus. The sequence goes on from JANHGL010002087.1 coordinate 6,700, forward strand.
GACCGTGAGTAACCAAAGTTAATAAGGAACACGACTGTAGTTCTGTACAGAACTTGCAGCAATTTGTTCAGGGGATGAAAATGAGAGGCATGTTGTAAAGGTTTTGTTGCCCAAACATGCATCACTTCAGGAGGCGGTGGAATGAGACCATCCTGTGATATGTATTTCCATCCAATCAATCTCTCCAAAGCCTCCTGCTTCACTAAGAACGTGCACATATAACACACCATTAAGCACTTTCTGTGCAGACATGATGTACATCATAGGCAAGACCTTCAGCCCTGAAAGCACACACTTCTGTATACCTGAGCTAAAGAAACAGACTTAGCATGCTTTGCGAACTATAAATGGAAACAACCACCCATCTTAAGGTCATGTAGTTCTTCCTGGTTGGAGGGTGGATGACCTGACTTGGTAGTAGCTGTTGAGAACAGTATTTTGAAAAAGTTCCTCTTAACACTGTGCCTGTTCCTTTTTCATCCTCCTTTATGTAGTCAAGAGAAGTTGAAATGGAGAGAATGGGGCCTGGATTTCCCCTTTGATTCTATCCTACATCTTCTGACTAGAACTCCTAGTTGAATGAAAGAGTTGGTGTGCTCATCCTTCCCTTACTCCTCTGCTTTCTCATCGACTGTTAGAATGAGCGTAAGTACATCAAAGACCAGATTCTTGTCAAAAGCCAGTCTGGAGAGGCCAGTGAGCCAGCTGTGTCCATTTTTCATGCCACTGAAATAGTGCACACAATGGAAGGCACCATGGTGGCCCATGCATTGGAAAGGTCATCTAGCTTTCCAGATATGGCCCTGAGTTTCCCCCTCCACCTCCAAAAAAGGAGGAGAAGGAAACAGGCTGGCCTTCTTTGGGTTCACCAGGTATTTTTTATCTTCTTGGGTTGGGCTGAAAATAGGCTGTGGAAGGGTGGCTCTGGAGCCATGTTTTAGATTTGTGAGTACAGGAGGAAAAGCTGAAGGAACTACTGATCTTCTCCATAGATTCTCTGAGCATTCTTGCGCTCAGGAGGGCCATTCCCAAAAGACAGCCAGCAAATGTCAGCTACAAGAGAGATTCCCCAGGAGCCAGGGCTTAAAAAAAAAAAAGGAAAAAACCGTACTCTGCTTAGAATTGTGAAACTGAGAGAGATATGTGCCAAAAAGCACCAATATGGTCGACAGTCATCTCTGCATCTAAGTAGCTGCCTCTAAGCACTAACCTCATCCTGGTTTTGATCCCAAAGATAAGCCACAGCAGCACATTTATTTTCTAGGTTCTTTGTTATTCTTTTCAAGAGCAGGACAGTGATTTGAGCTCTTAAACTTGAGTACTGAAAACTGGTAGTTGTAGAACAGCAAGACCTTTCATTTGTCCTTTACTTGCGTTAGAAACCTGGTAATTACAAAAGGGGTGGGTCGGAGTGGAGCCTGTTGCTGGTCTAAGAGATGATAAGGTTGAGTTCTGACTCTGCTTCTTTCACTGGGTGTGGACAAAAGACTTGTCATAAGGGAATTGGCAATCCCAGCTAAAACAGAGGAGGCTGCTGGGCTCATATAGGTGGAAGAAGTGATAAAAATATAAAACAGTTCCAGAGAAGGAACCTCACAGTATGGTGCTCCCCTGCCCATGCATGTGCTCTCATGCCTCTGAGAGTCAGCAGTTCTCCATGGATTGAGGAGCATGAGGGCGCTGGGAGGAGAATTTTGAAGTCATTTTGCCAAGCAACTGTAGTGGCAGACCTTGGAAAAGGGACTGAAACTTCACTTTCTCAGTAGAAAGGGTCTTCCTTCCCCTGTGTTGTCCATTGAAGAAGAGAGAAAGAAAGGTTGGCGAAAGGGTGTGAGAAAGAAATAGTACAAAAGAGGGGTGTGTTATTTGAGGACATACTGGACATAGTTTAGACCCGGGTATGTCTACAGGTTCTTGATGTGCCTGAGGTTGAAGGGGCTGCAGAGGTGGAGGGAGACTCCTCATCTGTTGTGTCCCCCTGCTCCTCCTTGTGGAGGCCGAGGCTGATGTGGCTCTGCAGGGCTGCTGGGGTCAGCCACTCCTTGGGGAGGCAGCTCTGGAGGAAGGGGATGCACGAGCTGAAGTAGGCCAAGCGGTTCACCCAGCGAGGGATCTCTTTCCCACATAGTATCTGTGGAGCAAACCAAAAAGGAGCATGGTTAATAGTACCAAAACAAGCATCTGGTGGCAATGTCATGCCCATCTGCATCACCACCTCAGCAGGGTGAATTCGCTGTTGTTCCAGAGAGTTCTTTGAAGCGTAGGGAGCATCTTCTGCAGTCAGAAACAGCTATAAATGCAAATGATTTCATAAGTGGTTGACACCCATAGAGAGCCCTGCCAGCCACGGTCATCACCAGCATCATAGCAGAGACTGGGGAAATCAGTTCATGGCCCACAATGGTTTTGGGCACCCTGTTGTCCAGGCAGTCCATATGTGAAAGGACAGGCATTCTGCTACTTCTCAACCAAGACAATAAGACTCATTTTGCAAGTAGCTCAAAAATGTTGTTAAAATATTGAAGTTGTTTCTGGACAGACCTTGAAAAGCCCTAAAGCTGATCCTGACTAGGTGGATGGGAGATGTCTGAGAAGCTGTTCCCTCTGCTCTCTTTTCTTCCTCAGGCTGACAAACCAGGTCAGGTCAGTCAAAAGTTACAGTAGTTGGGGGTCCAGTTCTTATCCTAGCACATCATCCTTTAATTTCTCTCCACAGTATGGTATTTCTTAGATATCAGTAAGTAAACAACAAATAGAAAAATACTAGCTTTTCCCTAGGTTTGCGTTTCATCATAGATGCTCCAAGCATTGATTTGGATTACACTCTGCTAGCACAGATACTGTTTTCCAAGGTCATCTTGCATTCAGCACAATGAAATAACCTGCTATATACAGCAGTTCTTTTTTTCTGCAGCATTTCACTGCACGTACACACACAGGTGACAGGCTTTATAACTGCATCTGACTTAGGCCATACAAGGAAAGTTTCCTTTTACATTTTACCACCTCCCTTGCCAGACACAGAAGAGGTGCATGGAATTGATCAGCCAGGGTGCCTCAAGAGCCCGTCTTTAGTAAATATACAGCTTGTGTAGCCCTACACCAGTATACCAGAGCCTGAAGTCTGCGGCAGGTGCAGTTAGTCATAATACCAAATTCTCCTTCTTTCCCTCCCTCCACTATCTCCCATGGAGCGAGACAGGCAAGGAGGAAACTCCACCCTGCAGAGCTTGTCCCACAATTTACATGAAAGAGTGGCTCAGGGTTGTCTATACTACACCTTCTGTCAATACAAAAATTCCTTTACTCTTCCTCCCACCTTCTTTTCATCTAAAATCACACTTGATTTAATACTAATTACTGCAAAAACAAAGAGGCTGTTTGTCTGTAATCCATTAAGAAGATTACTTGGTGAGATGTCTGTTATTGACAATGGTTTAAAGATATTTTCAGGGCTCATGACTATAGCAGTTGCCAGCAGATGGGCCGTGCCGCATTAGAGTTGGTGTGGCTGATGACCAGCTGGTCCTTCACACATATGGCCTGGGCAGAACAATATAAACCCCATTCCAATAGTCATTTTCAGGATAAGGGAATTAACTTGTTCCAAGAGTATGGATTTTCCAGTGAGGTGCGAAGGAGGCAGCAAACCTGTAACCATGTTAAGAACTCACTCTATTCTGCCATGCATTGTTTAAAAATCAATGTGTGAAACTGAAGGCATTTATCATTAGGTATCAAAGAATGAGCAGACCCATTTAGCTGCTAAAATTACTTGCAAGCATAGGCTGTTCTTTAACTAATACACCCCACCCCAAGGACTTTTACTTCAGGTCCTAGCTGTATTACATTCTACTTAACATCAGCTACAGCTATGTGAATCTGTATTTTTGAAGTTTTTATTCTGAGGACAATTACTTTATTACCAATTCTTTATATGCATCCAGGTCCCCAGTTTCCATTGCTAGAGCTATTACCTGAGTCCATAAGCAGATGGACTCTCCACCTGCATTTAAGACTCATTCATAGAAAATTTGCTGATCCATTTGTTTTTCTCACCAGAAATATCTATTTTCACAAGAGTAGTGCTTATATTTTTAATTGTATTCAATGTACCACACTCAAACCCTGAACCTGAGCAAAAGCCAAACAATGCAGCATATTGCCTCTAGATTTTCTACTCTTTCTTCCTCTTCAGGAGCTTAGGCAACATATTGCCAGTGTAGAAATGATTCAGTTTAGACTACTTGTGATGTATGCCCGAATATGAATTTAGTTATCAAGCAGATGCTAAGTCTTAATGAAAACTTCGCCCCAAATGTTAATAGGAAAACAAATGGAGGGTACAATTCTTCAGAAAATTATCCGAAACAACAGAACAGTACAAGGTAAGGATGCCTGAAATGGAAATACTGCTTTTAAGAGTTGGTTTTCTTTTCTAACCAGATTCCCTAGCAACTGCAATTGCAATTCCCAATGTGGAAGCAATACTGAGATGTTTTCTTTTTGTTTATGGGAGTTTCTTTACCCAGAATGAATCCAAGAGGTGGCAAGGAAGAGCCAGAAAAAAAGAACAGAGATGTGTGGGCTCAAGCCATCAATCAGCAAAGGGCTGTTTGTGGAGCTTAAGGACAATGATGAAGCCAAAGTGGTTTCCCTTTCCTTGGTCATGCTCATCTTCACCTCTTGTCATTGAAGCCTCATTACTGTTCTACAGCAAAACTCAAAGCTCAATAGGAGCAAACACACAGCAAACTACACAACAGCCTGCTCCTGTATTTTTCACTCCTTGCCATAAAGCATATTGTGCTGGAGCATCCAGCAGTACTTAGCTAATGAAGAAACATCAAATAAGCCTGACTGCAGTGGGATTAAGCCAACAGAGTTTAAATAAAACAGCACAGTCAAGATTAAGCGGTTTGGGTTTTTTTCCAAGTGTGTATGAAGCCACAGAAAAATCCACCTACTGCAGCTTTTCAGGGCAATTCTCAACTAAAACCACACACTGGAATGATAACTCAAAGTATCCTGTTACTGTCCATTGTTTCCACCAGCAGAACCTTTTTTAGATGGTTTTATTAAAGTTTAGGATATTACTGTTTTTACTTCTTCCTTGCCAAAAAACTGGATTTTTTTGAAGGGGTTAACGTCTGTGTGATGGATCACGTATTTGTCATGTCAGAGTTCGTAAATAAATAATAAACTGGTATGAATCAGAAACTGCTGGTCCTGACCATCATACCAAATTGTCCTGTTATCTCTTCAGGAAGCTTAACATACCTGTAGGAAAGCCTAAGCTTAATATTAGACAAGAAAGTAGCTGATCCTTCTCATATATATAGCTGACTGGAGAAGGAACTTTAAAGAAACAGTCACAGAGCAGGTAGGCCTATATGAGATGGAAGCTCAGGGGCCAGTTATAGCTTATCTGAAGCAGAAAAGTGTTTAGGATGGGAAATCCTGGACAGTACATGAGAAGCTGGACTACTGGCATCAGTCCCTCTCACAGACTGAAATCCAGCATTTAGGACAGTGAGCACAGCTTCTGACTGCCCACCGAGACACCAGTCCCCATTTCAGGCAGAAACCTCGCCGAAGGCTGCATGTACTTGCAGCTTCCACTGAGTGGCAGGCACCTCGTGATAGAAAGCCAAGTCTCCCATAGACGCAGCTCTGTGTAAGAACTGCGAATGACCCAGCTGGCATCAGCAGCGTCAAGGGGAAACAGCAGTTCAGACATCCGTGGCTGAAGCAAATGCATGGGAGAAATGGGACCTGACAGTTTGGATGCTATTTCTAGGCAACTGTCAAATCCACACCAGGATTTCAACTCATCAAGCACTTAATTTGATATACAAAAACATCCTCTGAACATCTTAAACTGCATCATTTTGCACTAAGCAGTCACTAGTTAAAATATACAAATAGCCCTGAGTGTAATGACTGCACCCCATTACTATTCCCTCCCTGAAGTACACTAAGAACAAGGCATCACTGCTCAGCAATACCTTCATGCTTCCCTGTAAAGCTTTACTATGGGCAGAGAAACAGCCCAGCAGCTCAGAAGTGTGGGTTTAAATGCCATCCATCAATGGAAGAAAGTGAATCTTCTTCCTTCTAGAGGACAATGCTATCAGAGAGCTGCATTTTGTGAGGGCTTTGGGTTTATGGGCATATGCTTGACAGTGCTTGAGATAGTCTAACAGGCTAAGCCCCTTTCAAAATAAAGTGAAAGGCTGATTATTTGTATCTCCTAAGGGAAGGCTCTTGAATGTAATGGGGTGGGCACTGGTCTGGATGATGCAATTGGGGCAATTCAGGCCATGCACAGAAGCCTAACTCAAGGCACTTAGGAATTTTTAAGTGAGCCTTGTAGTACTCCATGAAAATCAAGACAAACAGAGGCAATGTTATGTTCCTCAAACAATACATGCTATTTCAATTCCTATCTTCAAAATGAGCCTCACAGAGTTCAGAACTGAACATCTGCTGAACCACCCACTGCCACTTCCACTTAGCAGCCTTGCTAAAAATGAGGTGGTGTCCACATGGGGCACATATCCATTTAAGCTACTGTACAGTATTCCCCATGGCATGTCTTAGAGAATGCAAAGGGCTTTTATCAGCACCTGAGGAGTCTAACACACACCCCAGAGCACTTTAAGAGCAAAGCCTTTAGATCTCAAGGGGAATCTTTCCAATGTTTGCATGAGTTGGCTCCTACAAGGCCTAAACAATATAGCACAGATTATGCTTATCAGAATTTCAGAATAAGGCCATTAGATACAAACCAGCACATCTGCTCAGACAAAGCTTACAGGCTGTGCTAGGGTTGTCAAAAAACAAACCCAAAACAGATGGAGAAAAAGAAGCATGGCAGGGCAATGAAATTAGTAACTGGATTACCTGGAAAACAACATTAAATGAATACAGAGGGACACTTTTACTGTCCTGAAAAAACTAAACTGGTAGTATAACTGCCCAGTGCTGGCAGAGATAAGGGAGCCTGAGTTCGTCAGTGAGGAACATACCTCTAGCTCTGCACTCCTGATCAGCTGCTGCACACAGTGTATATGATGGAAATAACATTCCTGAAAGAGAACAGATGCATAACCTTCACAACACACCTGAAAGGACAGTCTCACCTTGGTAGAGCTGGCATGCTAGGATCAATTGCTTGATACAGATTTATTGCATACTTACTGTGTAAAAATGACAGTTTCTACTCAAAAGAATATAACTAGCCTGTGGGGATCAACAGAATAGATGAGGAGGGGGGGGGGCTACCTCACTGGTCTGTGAAGCTGCATGCAGCATGTATTCAGCAGATCCAGGAATGGCCTGTGGATTGCAGGGGAGAAGGTACAGCTGAAAAACTGTAGATGTGGCTGAATGAGCTCAGTAATAAGGCTCCATTCTGTGAGGTAGCATCCCAGCTCAAAGGCAGGAAGGGAAAAACTTTTCAATTTAAGCAACTGACTAAAATGCCTCCATTCTCCTATACAATCCCTTTTTGTTCCACAGCAGTCAAGTCACTGCCACTTCTATGGGTCCTTCCCAGCACTGCATGAATTTCTTCCATGCAAAGAAGCAGCAGCATCTGCACCATCTCCCTGAGACTATCCAGGAGCAATGAAAAGAGAAAGCACGGAAAGGAAGGACTAGTACCCACTAGTACCCATGGTCTTGCTCCCCTTGTGGTGCTATTGGGAACACATCAGTCACCTCTGTGGTCCTGAAGCAGAAGGACAGAGCTGCCTCTGTGCACAACTCTGGATGCAGAGAGATTCCAAGAACAGAGATGATGCAGTAGGTAGCACTGGGTGAAATGAGACAGCTGGCTCTTAGCACCACTTAGCAACACTCCCAGCACTGTTGCAGCTTCACTGGCTAGGCCACCAGTGGAAAGGCACAGTGGGTACAAATGTGACATGATGAACTACATTCAGAGCTGAATTCTGAGTGGCATCACTGATTTGTTATATAGCAACACAGGAGTATGATAATATTCTTTCTGAACATGAAGCTCCTTGTAATCAGTGCTTACACATACAGTCAGCAGCTGCAAGATGACAAGGTAGGCTGCAAGTGGCCTCAGCAGATGACCATTTTGGGAATACTAAGCATAATTAAGTCTGGGCTTGCTAGTGACATTTAAAATAATGACTCTTCCACCAAATAAATGAGCAACTGCAATTCATTTGTATTACGATGATGGCATGTAGAAGAACTGCGTTCTCCTAGGAGGTGCTGTTTCAAGACCAGTAGCTGAGAACAGCTGTTGCCTAAGAGGGTTATTCTTTCCAGTGTTATGGGCATGTCAATCTCTTCATAAGCATGAAGAGATTGACATCAAGAGCATCTATTTTTTCCTGAATAGTTAACCAGGAAAGCCCTGTGTTTCAGTCTCAAGCCCTGTTTCCCAACACTAGTGAGCTGCAGGTTACTGCAGATGCCCTAAAGAAGAGAGAACAAAGGAACTCATAGGAACAGGGAGAGACCCTCTGTCTGGCATGACTGGCAGGATTCTTAAGCAAAATGTTCCAGTCTCTAAAGCCTATCAACACACTTAGACAGTTTATTTACACTCCTGATACTTTCATTTATCAACAAGGCAGACAGCGAAAAGGGCAGCATTTTTACTTGCTATCTTCAGTCATGGAGAAGAGGCTGTTCTCAGTCATCTGCACACACAAAGACTCAAAGACTCCATGATGGTGCAACTGAAGCTAAATTCCCCAGATAGTACAAACTAATTTAGCTCCAAGGTATTATACTTATTTATAACTTTATAATATAACTTTTATATATTATGCATATTTTTTTATATATATATATCCATAAGTTAAGGAGATGGAGTTGGGTTGGGAAGATGTGCACAAAGCAGATAAAATAGATGGTGCAAAACATCTACATTGACATAGATTTAGATGGTTTGAGGTGTTGTGGTTTGTGTTTTCAGATTCACTCTTAAAGTATCTTAACATTTAATCTTTTTGGCTAGATTGATCACTTTAAAGAGAAAACCTGAAATAACTGCAGATGCATATGTAGCAGAATCAGACTGTTAAAAAAAAAATCAAGATGATGTGATAAAAAATTGCTCTGGCGGGGGGGTGTGATTACTTGTCATCTCATACTCTTCCACTGCACAGATAGCTAGATAGACAGGGAAAATAGGATGAAATGAGACACATGGATCTTTCAGGTAAGATTTATTCCACTAATCAGTTTTGTTAGACTATAAGACTTATTTCAAGGTAGCAAGGCTAGAAAGGTTAATGATGGAAAAATGTTTATATCTCTATAGCAGCCTTTATACTACGGACTTCCCAAATACTTGATAAATTTTAACTAATGCACAAAATACACCTAGGAATCTTATTTTGCCACAGCAGAGAAGCCACATCTAGAATGCAATATAGCAGTTTATTAACCGTGTGTAGTCAAAATTGTGCATACTTATAGACAGAAACAAGATGAAAGAAATTACATCCCTCTGAAACCATGAGAATAATTTATGGGTGCAGGGTGTCTTTATTAATACCCTTCTTCTAAATGTATGCTGCAGTTAAAAACCAGAAGACAAACACACAGCCCTGCTCCCTACAGAGCTAACAGCATTCCAAGGGTGCTGCACTGAAGCAAGACTTTTCATCAGCTTCAGCAAGGACTGGCTTAGGTGCCAGGAAATAAAGCTTTCCTATAAAGCTTTCCTACTGTTCTTTCCTGCCCTGTGTTTGTTTGTTCATTTCCTTCTCTCCTTTCAATCTGTTTAGAAGCATTGTGTCCCCTGCCGTTAAAAAGAATTGCACATAGGCATTTATGCAACAAAACACCTATCTGCTTTCCAACAGAGGCAATTGAAAAGCAATTGTTGACTAAGGAAAGCACAGGGATTACTTGTCTGCTTAGGATCTGCAGAAGACTGGTTTATAAAAACTTCCATCACTTTTGACTGCAACTCAAATGCCACCTGTAGCTCTTTTCTTGGGTGTTTAATCCTTTCTCTCTCATAGCTTTCAGGCTAAGGAGAGCTTCCTAGTTTTTAATAACATTATGATGAGAATGCACATGTGCCTGCGGATGGACCTGAAAAGCTTTAGGCTAAAATTATTCATTGATGATTTAAAAACTGCCCTCATTTAGTCCTTGATTCAGCAAATCTACCTTTTCAGAGAATTTACTGAAAGTTGAGCTCCTCTAAGGAAAGCGGGATTCTGACACAATTCCATTATATGCTGTCAGCTTCGCCTTGGCTGAAAAAAAGCAGGTGAATGGCCAGATAGAAAAGAATATGCACCGGCTATCATCTCCTGTCACTTCAGCACAACTCCACAAGCACTACCAGTAAAGTAAGATCCCTCTGTTCTACAAAAGCTCCAACCACATCAACAAAGGACAACCAAGATAGTCACACCATTAGGGAAGTGTACATTAGACACCACTCTAAAGTAAGTCACAGAAATATATTAAGCTGTACTTCAGTTACAAGAGACACATATTTCCTATTATCACACAGCAAAACTGCTACTATCAATAGGACCATCTTCAACCCAGCAAGCTCTCTATCCAAGAAGCTCTGTCACTTCAGGACACCTTACCAGCTATTTCTGTTTGAGTGCACAAAATGTCCTAGCATAAGTTCTAATAAAATTGTCAGTTCCCTCTAAAAGGCTCTGCCTGTGAGATCTTGCTTTACTCTGAAAATCTTAGTTCAGCTCTAATAATTAGTTAAAATTTTAGGCATTTACCCAGATGGAGTCTCTGAGCACATCCCCTGGATCCAGTCCTTTAGGCCAAGAAATACCAAACAATAAGGAAGATATCCTTCAAAGAGATAAGGGGAAAAAAGGATTAGTGAGTACAAAAGGAAGTTGGATAATGAGATACAGCTCTGTTTTCCTGAAGGAATTTTAATCGTTCAAATCCAAGTGACCTTAAAGAGCCTTCTGAAGAATGATCTCACATGGATGTGAACTACGTGCACTAACTTCAATCTGTTTTTTAATAGATTTCTCTGGGTATGACAGAAAGTAATGATAACTTAGGAAGCAGATAGGAACATTTAACTGTGCATCACCATCCCTCAGTCAGGTGGCCACATTCTGCTTTCACTGAGGGAATTAGTACCAGATCACTCAGGTGTTTCTGAGCCACATTTGTCCTGAGGGTTACTGCAGATTCTCTGACCATACTCTTAAATATACAAGTGGGTCCTACTAACTCATAATTGGACTTCTCCTGCCTGCTTTCTCCACCTTTTTTTTTTTTTTGGGGGGGGGTGTGTGTGGCATAAGTAAAGGAGAGTGGTTTTAGAGCAGCTGCAAGGCAGATACAGATAAACAACTCCAGGTTGGGAAACTGCCATAAAATGCAGAGATTTTTTTGACCTTTTCTGGTACTTAAGATAAATTACCATACAAATCAGAAAGAAATCATACCCCTTTCAAGAAGAGGAAGAAAAGACATGACAACAGAATAAAACCTTCCATCACTGTTGTCCTCAGGTAAAGTTCCAACAACAGTAATTTTTTAGGTGGATCTAATTACTGTCTCAGTTCATTTCCTAATTATGATTAACATCAGACTTCATAACTTAAGAGAAGGACTCTTAAGACCCACTGATGTTACTGCCATTCCACCCCTGGTAAGGATATCCTTCCCTGGTGCTGAGAAGACATACTTCGATAATTTTGTGTCATGTGTCCTATAGCAAGATGTCAAGAAGTTTCCTTAAATAGGGATCATTACAGTTGCTGAAGAGAGGAGGAAAGGTTTCCTTGAGTCATTCCATTTAACTTTCAGTGCTGGTGCTGATTCAAAGGTGTTTTTCTCCCTTCCCATGGTGGCTTGCCCTTTTCTGAGACATGCTGTAACAATTGTCATCACTCTGGTAACAACACAGCCCCATAGCTTATCTTAGACAGGAGACTTTGGAAGCATTGAAATTTTTTGGTGGAAAGTCAACTGAGCTGTCTTCTGTTTGTGAATGGGTTAAGCAGCAAAAGCTTTCTCCGAGTCTTGAAGATGCATTGACATGGTATGATTGTTACACTCAATACTGAGGAATATTACTAGACAGGAGAAGAACCTGGAAGCAGAAAACCTTCATCCTTCCTCCAAATGTCTAGTTACCACTATCTTCTCTCAAGATTATGTCCTCAGGCACTATACTACTCACCATATGCCTAGGCATCAGCAAGGTTCATATTCATTATGCCCATATTTGAAGCCCTATCAGTCTGCCTTTCTCCTTTAAACAGGTTTGGGGACACAAGCTGTGCCAGGTTTGCCTGTGTGTTGCCTAGTATCTGCCTTCTATGAGCCCAGATTGTATTGTAAGACAACCACGAGCCACACTTTCACAATGGAGGGAGCCCTCTGACAGCAATTTCACAGTTCCTTGTACATGTGCATGCACCTACCCTACCTCTATCTGTGTTTGAAGATCAGTTTTGGTGACAAACAGTAAGTGCATGCTTTTCTTAGCACCTCATGGCCACTTTCCTTGTTGCTCACTGCTACAGCAAGAAGTGTTCCTGCAATGCAATAGCATGTCTGGGACCTTAAATGTGCAGGTCCTTGCAGAGGAACTTATAGCCCAGGAATTACTTTGAGTTTGGCTTTTTCCTGAAAGCAGAAATGTATTCCTCTCCTTTTAGTCTGATTTATAGCAATTTGTAACTTCTGTCCTTTTGTTACTTCACATCTCCTTGTTCTGGAAAATTATAAAATTTAACAAATCAGATTATGGAAAGAACAAATTATTTTAGATTTTCTTTTTGTTACAAAGTATTGTTTTATTTTTGTTTCTGATGTTCAAAAGCCACTATAATTTCCATCTGGCAGAGTTTAAATAGCATCTATAATCAGCCAGGACAACTCATAAAGAACATAAATATTTTGTAATTCCTTGAAGGGCCATTTGAACCTATTGCTGTAAGTATATGTAGGGGATTGTAAGGATCATAGTGGCTTACCAACAGATGATCAAACAGAAGGACTTTACCCAGTGTTGACACTGTTCTAGCTGAATTCCCCACACATGCATAACCTCATCAGAATGCTAGAATCCCTGCTGTGTGCCAGCAGCATTACCCACCTGGAATACCAACACACAGAAAGGCACTAAGCTCAGAGCAGGACAGGAACTTTGATCTCTGCTGATGATGTCCTGGTTGTTTTTTGTTTGCAGACATTGAAAGCATAAGTTCCCCAGAAGGATTTCCCATCCTCCTGCACAGTTTCTTCAGAGAGCATGGCACTGCTACTACTTGATTTTGGGGACTATCAACATCAGCAACATGAAAGGAACAAGCTTGTAGGCAAATCACTTACCCCAGTTTGATGAACCTCTTCATCTTAACCCACAATCAATTTGCTTAAGTGGTTTATAAATATAGGTATCATGGGACCACGTTGCAGGAGTCAGAGTGGCCAAGACAACCCTAACTAGATTTTCACTGCATAGATGAAGTTCCCCTCCCTTTCCCACACTGACATAGATGGCAAGGGCAAAGGGAGACTACAGACGGGTCTTAAGTGATGTATATACAAGTGATTTTAAGTTGAAACTAAGCAAATACACAGGGAGCGCATGTCATTTCCTTACCACGACTATCCACTAAGAAATTCTGCCCTGCTTTATATCAGAACTTCCTTACATTAAAACTTCCTTAAAAACTAATTAAGATGGCATGCAGCACTTACTAGACAGAAACTTATGCTCTTTGGTAGTTATTCACTTCTTAAATAACCCCATGAAGATGTTTTTCTCAGGAAATTCACAGGAAGAGTCCTGATTGTGCAGCATGTTCACTCACTCACTGAGAAGGGTGCCATGAATGGCATTGGAGAAGATGTAGCCTGAATGGCTGCTGCTGAAACCAGGGCATTCTCCATTTTCTTTCCACAGGAGCTGCTTTGTGAGTAGACCCAGCCCTGCCTCTAATCCAGTAGCTGCTTTTTATAAGTCCATAGGGAACCAGTAAAGCGGGAAGAGATCTAAGTTTTGAGCAAGTATGAATATGCTTGGAAGTCTGCAGTAGAGAGTAAGGAAAATTCAGAGCTAAGTACCAGTGAGGGAGCACAAGAACTCCTTGCAGCTTACAAGTGAATGTGGGCAGGAACATCAGAAGGCTTGGAAGAGATGCATGACCTTGTGGGGAGAGGCTCAATGTCACACCAGTACACAATAAGGCTGCAGTTTCACTGCAGAATGAGTTTTCCCAGAGATAGACAGCAGTTCAAAGGCAAACCTAGGAGTTAAGTAGAGCTTATCTACCTATTTGCTACAGTCCAAGGATTTTTCAAGATGCACAGCTAAATGGCAAAGTCATGAACATAGTTCTGGACATGCACCTAACCATTAGCAGTCAGCCTGCAGTTAACTGTTAAAGATAACAGTTACCAGTTACCATGGTGAAACTTGAGGCATCATTGTATTAAACATCAATTTGACAGAAAAGTAATTCATAAACAGATGTAGACAGAAGATTTGTGAATGTATGCTCTATTTCCTGAGAAAACTCTGGCATAGAACAAGAAGACAAAAATTTGAAAATAAAGCCTCACTTCAATGGCTTCAGCAGTCCTTCTAGAATGGGGAACCTTGCTTATGGGTCATGGCAATTGGACATGTGTCATGGTGTGATCCTGAGAAAGTAGCTCTGAGAGAGAGAGAGAGAGGCAGCCTTATACCTCCTTCCTATTCCTTTTTTCAGAATTGTGACTTCAGTCAGCAGGACACTTGGCTACATCTGCCCTCAGTTCAGATGGTATCCTCCTAACCCATGGCCCAGACATCAGGATAACATCTGTATGGATACTAATTAACAAGCCTGCAGCCAGATGAGGAAATCAAGATGGCCAAACACAGCTACCTATTGCAGGGTCATACAGCCAGATCTAGGCCTGAAAGACATTTGGGTAAACACACATTAACTCATACACCACCACTAAGCCATAAAGCTCTAGCACTGATACAGAACAATACAAACCATAAACCAGCTTATTAACCTTGACAGATAAGAGAGCTGCCACCATAAATAAGATCCCTTCTCAAAGGAAGGAAATAACCTACCATACAAGGAGGGGTACTTAGGCAGAGAATAAGGATGTGACTTGCCTGGCATTGCCCAGGAGGCCTCAGAACAAACATCTCCTGAACTCAACATAACTATTTATGTACATAAGCTGCAAGGTCTAAAGGGCTGTAAGGAGCAGAGCTGATCTTTCCCTGTTTCATGCTAAAAATTAGCCTCTCTACCTTCTCTGTGGTGAAAGGGCACTGCAGTGCTGACAGCACCACCTTTCAGCTAGGCTATAGCAACAAAGAGACTGAGAATTTATACTCACTTAGAATCCTTGGTTGCACAAATATCAGTTCTCTTTTCAAAAAAACAACAACAAAAGAAAAAAAAAACTACCAAAAAAACCCGACAACAAAACAGTAAGGCTGTAAAGTTAATAAAGCATTCGGATGCTGGGAAACGAGATGAGAAAGTTTTATTGATTTCTCTCCAAGCAGGTTCTGTTTCAACAGATTTCAGGCAGCCTTTCCGCTAAGGGGTCAGAATACCCTAAGATAAGTTGTGCTGCTTCTCACCCAGCTCCAAAACACAGCAGTTGCCAAATTCCTGTGTTTACCAGAAAGGATACAGTCATTCACCATAAGGCAGTCACATGCATTTCTCATGTTGCTGACCAAGGCATGCTGAATGGCTAGGATTTTGTTTAGTGTCTTAACACCAGCTATTTCTTTTAAAAAGTCAGCTCCCATTTTCTGTATCTTAATGCTAGAGACCACCCAGGGTCTTCTGTTCCTGGACCTGAAGCATATCTCCTCTGGTTTTGCATTTGTAATGCTCTACAGAGGAACAGTAAACACAGACATATATGAAAAGCAACAGCAACAAAAAAAATCCTGCTTGCCTATGAAGGGTTTATTTAAACCGACCTAAATCCCAAGTAAATTCTGCTCCTGGGAGCAGAAGTGTCAGAACTAGCTGTTCAGGATTTTGTTTTATTATCTGGACAGGTTATGGGGCACAATGAATCCACCAAGAAAGCTCTTGCAGGAAAACTAATGCTAAAGTCCACTCTTGTAAAGATGTTTGCTGAAAGCATATTTGAAAGCAAATTTTAAAATACCCTGGTAGCTTTTTATTAAGAGCTGTTATTTGACTTTTGTTTTGAAGGTTGGAAAAGGCAGGGGCAGTGAGAGGTTCACTGTTACGTGGCAGCAGAACCAAGGAAAAATGGCTTTGGCTTGGACAGAAGACAGAATGTTACAGCTCAAAGTGCATAATAAGCAATTACTTTATTTCACTGCTGCAGATAAAGGTTTGGGGTTTTTTTTAGCTTTTGATAATAATCACACAGCTTTCTCCTGGGTTTCCTTCATAATTTTCAAAGCTCCCATTTTCTGTTGTATTAATTCAATTATTTGACTCCAGAACAGTAGTATGGCTGCTGCTTGAAACTTCATTCTGCTTGTACTGATACAATTCCCTTCTGTTTATTTTTATTCACTAACATTTACAGAAAGGTTTCAGTCATCTTCTCATTCTGTAATGGCCAAGGCTTAAACCAGTAGAGAGAGAACAGGTTTTCTTAAGAGTCTAAGTAAGTATTTTAAATGAAATGATGGTTCTTGGATTCACTAGAGATTTTCTTACAAGATCAAATAGTATTTGTTACTACAGAATCTCATCTCATTTGGGATGTATGATAGGCCTGTTTGAGGATGAATGGATACTTGTGGCAAAATAAGTTATCGGCATAGGACTCACACTCCGTATGATGAACAAAGGTAAGAGATGTGAAGTGAATGGGGACTCCAGAAAGAGAGGTGAATGTTTCACTGTTAAAGCAGTTGAACTGTATTGTGAGAAGGTATATTCTCTCTTTGTGTTTGCCATAGACCACCTATGGAAGGTACAGAAGCATGATTTATGGAAGGTCACTTGCATTTTTTGACACCCCCGTCTCCTTTTTTTAAAAAAATTTTTTTCTGGCGCTGAGTTAAGATTCTGAGTTCAGATTTACAGTGCTGAATATTAACACCTTAACTCTCATCTGGGAGGTGAGGAGGAAGGCAGCTTCCCTCCAAAATAATCAGAACTTTGGGAATCAAAGATCAAATATCCTGAATTAGTAGATAGTTGGGATAAATTTATGCTTCTCTGTACTTCGGTTCTCTCTGAAGAGAAATAACAGCTCTTCCGTAATTCACCAAGTTTTTGTGAATATTAAAATAAATAAGCACCAAAGATGTCTATCAGAAAATCAATAGTTTTTTTTATAGGTTCTGGATAGTGCACATTAAATAAGGAAAAGGAACACCCACTTCCTGAATAATGCAAATTTTTGTTTGCAGAACACTGATAACACATTTTTATTCCTTTGCAGATCATGTAGGGTTACTGGCATTTTTTAATTAAAATGACATGCATTTGTATGCTAGCCAGGTCTGTCCTTCCAATTTCTGCTCAGTGCCTATACAGTGAGCTAAAATGCAGGCACTGCTAATTTTCCAGTCAGTTTGAACCAAAGATATGATAAACCTGCTGCATTTCCACCTCCTGATCCCATCCCCTTCAATAGCAGAAGGCTTCAAAAGATATTAAGGGCAGAGAGAGATTTAGCTATGGGCTCTGGCCTGGCATGCTATGCTTCAGTACTATAGTTCTGAAACATTTAACAATAAATAATATTATTTTTTTTTTAATTTTTTTTTTTTAGAGTGTGCTCACCTCAGCCAGAGCAGCAGAGAAGTGGTTACAGTTCTTGTGCATCAGGTGGTATGCGTTTCCTTTGTACTCCTTGCCCAGCTCTTCCATAATCTTATCCACATCCTCTTCTGTGAAGTCTGTGGTGCCCAAGGCAATGGATTCTCTAGTAAAATACAAAACACAGAACAGGAAAAGTGGAAAGATACCATGAAGAGGGTGAGGCATAACCAGCAAGAAGAAGGAAATGATCAGACATAGGCAAGAAGGTCAGGCTTAAAACATGGACATGCATGTGCTGCCAGAAACTCTTAACAGAATGGCACAGTAATATAACCAGCTTATCCATTAAAGCAGGTTACAGCACAGGCAACAGATTCAAGAGCTTCCTGCTTGTCACTAGAGAAGTCTCAGCTCTGGGGCTCTGTTCCCAACCTGCCCATCACCATTCCAGTAGGAAAGAGGAGATGCTTTTCTCATAATTCTCTGAGTTTCCATGGCGTGGACTAGGAAGATGCAGACCGACAACTTCACACAGAAACCCATTGCTTTTCTCAATAGTCATTCAGCAGCACTTGTTCTCCTAAACATCTCTAACGACCCTTTAACATAAACTGTCAGTCTGGGAAGGCCAAGCCCCACCTGCTAGTTCTTTGACCCACAGCCTCACTTCTGAGTACCTTGAACAACACATTAGCACAGCATTTTTTCAAACTCCTCTAGCAGCTGCTCTGTCCCTTGCAACAAACACAGGAGATGTCTTCTGCTCCTCTGTGCAGTATCCACAAAATAGGTGATACTCAAACTAGGTTTTGTTGTTGCCCCTGTGCATTGGTTCTGTGTAACAAGCAGTTACTCCCATTCTTGCTGACAGGTGAAACTGGGAGCACTGAAAACAAAAGAAAATGGTAGAACTACATTCATTTGCAAGTATACTTTTAAACCCTGCCAAACACAGTTTAGCACTGTCCCCTGTTTGGTGTACACACTCTTTTATCCACCTTCAAAACCCTGCAGGGCTGCCTTGAAATCAGGACTATGTAAAGAATGCAGTAAGGGTGCTTAGGAGGAGATGACAGGACTTCCCTGCTCCCCCTACAAGGACAGCTACCAGGGGCAGAAGGATGTACAAAAAAAAAAAGGGCCCTTACTTGAATTTAAAGGTCTCGCCAAGTTCTACTGCGCTGCCAGGTGTGATTTCGAAAATCCCACTGAAAGGGTAGGGATGCCCTCCGTAGGCAAACTCTGACAAGAAAAGAAACAGACTGTGAGTAATTGAATGAACGCAATGTCAGGGAAAAGTCTATGGCAGCTGTCTGCATGGCTCAGCATCAGCACCAGCAGCTGGGCTATTGCCAAAATCTGTTTTACCCAGACTTTGAAAGCTATTTTCTCTCTCTGGTTACCTATCGGCCTGAGGATGTCCATGTAGCTTCTCTCCATGCTAACACTACTGCTTTTCCTATAGCACCAGGAAAATTCTCCAAGTCTGTCTCTGTGCCCATCCAAGTGGCTTCCTCTCAGCAGAAACTTCTTCAGTGGAGGCATCTAGATAAACTACAAGAGGCTGTTGGTGGTGGTACTGAGCTAGAAGAAGTATTTTCTAAAGCAGGGAGAAATCAAATCTTCCAGAGGGATTTAGAGGCAGTGAGTGGGAATTCTTTGCTTGATCCCTCCTATCTGCCATCCTGCTACAAACCTGTACATGCTATAGAGGCTGCAGTTACATGCAGAAAATAAGAAGGGCTACATGATTCATGACGGGACTGCACAAGTTCCTTTTGAAGTCCACTGTGGACTCCAGAAAGAGAACTAGACAAGTTTGTTATTCCTCAAAACATTCTTTGCCAAAAGTTTTAAGTTTACAATGCGTCTCTATATCAGATTAGCCATACAGTTGTCTCCATGTTCTACAAGTAACGAAAAATAAATACTTCATACCTCTGCCGTAGATCTCGATGCCAGAATGGAAGACACCAATCCCCAAGGTGGAGGTGTACTCATTTATCCAGTACTACAGTAAGAGAAAGAAAAGCCATATCTGGAAGCATTAGTGGAAAAGAAATATATGATCCTGATGTAGGGTATATTCCCCAACTCTTGTCTTCAGGGCAACTTCTCAAAGGAGAAGAGTGATTTTCAAATTGAGACAAATAAATTGAGACTCCTTACAGACCAACAGAAGCAGGCACTGTGCTTATAGAGCTGTCTGGGATTCATATCAAGAAAAACCCCACTCACCTAATCCTTTCTACATAAGGCATTAACCTCTATTAAGATATAATAGGACCTGAACCTGCATAAGCCCAGCTGCTACAGGATGTGTGATTATTTATGTCTTCTCATTTTAATAACTGACACTGAGCCAGTTTTATCAAATCACTGGTCTTACCTGATCTTCAAAATCTTGAGTTAGAGAATCCCCATGTATCTTCTACACACATCTTTTTACATCACCTCCTGACATCTACTTTATTAGGTTAGTTTTAGCCAACGAGATGATAAAGACAGAGGTCCATCTCCCCTGTAGGTCAGGGGAGTATCAGTTAGTAATTATCTATATTACATTAGTAACTGCTATATAGACAAAAAAAAACCCAAACCCCAACCAACCCTAACTCAGAGCATGCTAGTCAATGTTTTGCTTAGAGGTACCATATGCTATCAAGCATATAATCCAAGATGACCACAACTTCACCCAAGTCAAATTTTCAAGAGAAGTGTTAACTAACTTCATTGCTCTGGAATCCAGTGTTTCTTTGTTACCTTCAGAGCAGACCAATACTGCAGTTTGGTGCATGCATGTGATGCTGCTCTATGAAGCACTGCTCAGGGCCTGTGCCCACTACACCGTGAAGGACAGCACAAACCCTCAGACAAGTCCCAGCTAAGCTAATTCTGGAGTGGGAGGCTGTTCGGCTGTGCCAGGGCAGTGCTGCATTGGAGATAATTAGCCCTGCTCAGCACCAGTATTTATTAGGTTAGCTGCAGAGCTTTGCTGCTGCAGAAATGATGTTTCCAGGCACTGAATTGAAACTGCCTGTGTCTGGTATATTTACAGTTCACTTACAGCTACTGTGCAGTCAAGATGCATCTCTAGTAACTCAGAGCAACCAAATCCTTATTTTAATCAAGCACTGCTTGGAAAGTGACTATAGTTCACTTATCCCTGTACAAGGACATGACAGGTTCATTAAGCTAAAATTCTTTTTTTGTGTCTGGTAGCGTCTTCTGGTGGAGACAAAATGGCATCTACCCTGGTGTCTGGCACACTGAGCTGCCATGGTATGAGTAAGAACCCATCTGCTGTCGGGTAACCAGAGCTCTGGCAAACTTCATCTACTTGCCTTACACAGTTTGCTTATGTAGTTTTGATTATTGCAGTAGCTCTGTAAATCACCTGGAAATGCTTCTGTGAGATCACTGCTACTGTGGAAAAACCACAGTAGTTTTTATATGAAAAGTGCAGTCCCAAGCCAGACTTAATGTATAGCCAGCCTGGATACCTTTATATCACATCCCCAAAAATGTGTGTCTCAGGCTTTATAGAAGCTTTCTTTTCCTTCAGAAAATGCTTTAATGCTTCTTGTTCTTCACCAGTTTTGGTATCACAAATGATGTATTAGTGCAGGAGGACAGAAAACCACCTGACCCCAGATGGACCCCTGCCCACTTCTCTCTTCAGGTCTTGTGTAACCTCCATTTACCTCCTCACTTGAATTATACAAACTCTTGTTTTTAGGATACATCACAGCATTGGACTGGAGTTAGTTCAGGTAGCTCTCAACTTCTGCCTGCTGAGACAGCACATGAGCAGTGAACCCTCTGTTGAACACCATACATAATATTTAGGGTCCTGATCTGTCCTTGGCTACTGCTGCCCTTCTCCACGGTTTTCTGTTGCCCCATCCTGTGCAGTGGGAATATACCTGCTCTGGCTGGGGAAAGAGAAACAAAGATGAAGGCTGCATATCGAGAGTCCATATGACACCAGTCACATCTGCTGAGGAGACCAAAGCCTGTCTCCCAACCTAGCCCTCAGTTCAGTTCCTTCATCTCCCAAATCTGATGGGTTAACTAAGTCTCAGTAAGCTTCAGAGAAACTCTAGTTTCTGGAGTCTCACTGTAGCAAATCCCAGAGGATATGGTAAGTAGGTTGCCTTCTTCCCTCAGGCTGAGCTATTGTCTCACAGCAACAATACAGGCACAACATGCCCAGGTCACTTTGCTTAGAGGAGTAACTAATAGGAAGGGAACAGACTTTTAAAATTAGAAATAGTCTTGCCAGTTATCAAAGTCAGGGCTGAAGCTGGTCTGCATCAGGCTATGCATTTTAAAAACAAAAGTGAACTAAAAGCAACTTCAGCTATAGATTTTTCATCATTTTTCATCTTCCTTGTTAAAGTTTATGTTGGATTCAAACACTAAGCAGTGAAAAAAAACCCACAAAACCAAAAAACCACAACACACATAAACAAGTTTACTTCATTAAGATGTTAGAATAATGCACTAAGACCAGATCACCTCATATGTGCAAATCACTGCCAGATCACAAGCCAACCCTATCCCCCAACCACTCTTGTTCCAAGCACAGAGCTACAGTCCCCAAAACCCACCTTGTTCAACTCCAAGAGCTGAGAGCCAGGCTGCAGGGCAGCTCTGGAAGCACAAATTAAGAGGAGGCTCCATCATAGATAAAGGAGAGAGGAGTGAAAATGTTTTATCAGGTGTTGCAGGATTATGACAATTACATGGACATTTCTGCATTTAAATGGTGTATTTTTCAGTATGAAGTCCTTTAATGAACTACTATGGACTGAACTGCAACAACCTCAGCAATGCCTATATATGAACTGAAGGTATACTTGTTTAGTGGCTTCTTTCAAATAACTTCAATAAGGGTGCTATTGAAGTGGGATCTGATTTGCATCTTGGGTCACTGCAAATAATTTTTTTCAGTATGATCTATTAGCAAGACCAAAATGCAAAGCAGCTCTGAATCATGGTTGTTACTGTCCTCATCTCACCCCTGTCTCCAGGGTGCTGCAGAATCTGCTTCTGGTGTGCAACTGAACACACAGTGAACTCCTCACTGTACTTTGGCATAGCCCACAGCTTGTCTCAGGAGGAAGCTATGTTAAAGTGAACATGTCAGTCACTTCGCTGAGCTGGAAGAGAGAATCCAAGCCAGATTTGAAACTAGGTTTGTATACACACACACAGGCTGGCCTCATTTTCCAAGGGGTTTGAATTCTGAACATAAGAACAGCAGCAACAGTCAGCAAATACTTATCTCTGGAGTAAATTGGCTATTGCTTAGATTAAAACCAAAAATCTGCAGCCTGTTCTGAGTCAGATAAAAGACCCAGGGAATCATATACAGCAGTATCTTAAAGGGAGTCGTGATTCATGCCTGCATCACATACTGCCAGCAAAATCATGCTCTAAACCCTACACAGAGGGACTAAGAGCATTCTGTCTTGTTTCCACTTTCAAGAGAAACAGAGAACAGCTCAGAGGAGAGTCAGGAAGAAAAGCTAACTGGACTGTAGCTGCTTCACAAATGCAGCACATAGCCCAGGGCACAAACCCAGAGAGGAACCTCTGCCGTTACAGTTTGCAGTATATCAGTTTTTATTCTTATATTCCCTGGTTGGTTGGGTTCAGATATCAGAATATCTCATAAGATGGTTTCAATTTTGGAAGATACTCTGAGTCAGTTGTTGTGCTATTCATTTACCCATCTTTCACACAGAGGTGGGGGAAGTAGAAGTCTCACCATTACCACGAACCACATCATAACTCCCCAGAAAGGAAAGAAACTAATAGGCTTCATTATATTGATATGCGTCAGGTAGGTTTAGGATGGAGAAGCAGATGGCATGATATTAGCAGGTTATTTCATCCTGGGATTTTGAAGGGCAGGAGCTCCTGGGAACTCTTGCTAGAAACATGGTGTTTCCAGATAGAAAAGGCCCATTCCTGTAACCACTAATTTTACCATCAATTACTATCATACTATAATATAGACATATTTATCCTTAACTTTGCTTACCTGCCTATTTCAGACCATTATTTTCTATGATGTGTCACCAAAAATGTTTCCTGTGCTGAGCAGCTTAAACTAATCAGATCCCTAGAGGCTGGAGAGAATACCATCTCTTGTACCTCAGGTATTACTTTCTTTGAGCAGCCAACATACTAAGTAATATTACACTTATAACTGCAGCACAAGACTGGATATTGCACTCCACCAAGTCCATCCCCTACTGACCAGACACGAACCAATTCTGTCTTATGAGCTGAACATATAGGAAAACAAACAAACAAAAAAATTAAAGAAAACAAAAACAAACAAAACCCCAAACAAACAAAAAAACCCAAAACAAAACAAAACAAAAACAAACAACCACTGGGAGTTAGCAAACTCTGAGTACTCATTCTCATGGATCCTTGGCATTTTTGATTCTCTTCACTAGCCATCACCACAATCATCATCTGAGCCAGGATACCAGGCTAGATACAGCTTTGCTCTGACCTAGTCTGGTTGCTCTGATGTCCATGTATGACCACACTCAAACTTGAACAAGACACCTTTACCAAGAATGGGTGCAGATGATGAACCAGTGACTAACTTAACCACATCTCCTCTCAAAGCACCATCTGCATATAATTCAGTAGGATTACCTCCTTTTCCCTGTGAATCCACTGACAAAGCTTTACTTCTAGGAGGAAGAAAACAAAACAAAACAAGCAAACAAACACATCACAAAAAAACCCAAACAAACAGTAAAGGAGGACAAGACATACAGATTTGACATTGCTAATGAACAAAGAGCTTGTTAAGGGACTAAAGAAAAAGGCCAAATCACCTCACTCTCTGTTAGCCTTCATGGAACACTCCTGCCAACACTAGTCCAGTACCAGACTGTCTGCTTTACCACCTGGCCTGGATTTTACCAATTCCTCTTTGAGGGCCAAGTCACACATCATAACACTGAGGTCTCCTTTACAGGGATATCTCTTCTCTGTACGATGGAGGATCTGTCTCACTGCAGGAAGACACTTGCAGACTGTCAAGGAAGATTTCTTCATACCTCTGCCTTTACACACTTCATAATGTCTCTTCCCAGAGGCTTTGTCCTAGTCTTAGCAGAGCTTGACCCCTGCAGTCAACTCACCAAGGCAGCCTCATGAAAATGTGAAGAGGAGTGTGTGTTCTAATAAATGCATTGATTGGTCATATCTCAAACACCAGGAAAAATCCTCTGCTCAACACAAAAGCCAATATTAAAAGCAATATCAGATTGATTCAGGAGGCCAGTCAGGGAACATCAAAATAATATCTCAGCATTATCTTTTGAGATGCATTGATCCAGATGTGAAATATGAGAGCACCAAAAACAAAACTAGAGATGAAAACTAGAGAACATTACTTCAGGAAAAAAAGCAAGTAAAATCTCAGTCCTTCACTCAGTCAGCAGCCTCAGAAGAGTTTCCATTTCCCCCAGTACATTTTTCTAAATCAGGATGCACACTCTTGGGCCTACAGAGGTGAAAGCGGAGAGCCCAAAAGAGATCACAGACTTTATTCCCTAAGTAATGCTTGCAGAGGTGAAAGAAACACTACCTCAACTACAGACATGCAGGACAGGAGACTTCCCACAGAAGTTTGCCAAGGTGCTTCAATCATATTGCACCAATAGTTGGTTATGTTCCACAGCTCTAGGCACACACATACTGCCAATATGTCTCAGTCCTTCTGCTGTCCACCCTTTCTGGCCTAAAGCTCTAGTAGTAACAACTCACTATGATGTGGATGACACTGAATTATACAGCATGGCTGCTATTACTACATTTTCTTTAGCAGTCGGATGAGACCCAAGCTCATTTCAGTGTGACCTGTGTCTCTTAGACTCAGATCTCCACAGGTCCAAGGCTTCTATATTCACCAAGCCCAAAATTCTATTTTCCTAATACACTGTGAATACAGGTTAAGCAGGAAAGGATATAAATGCATGTGAGCAGAACAGCAACTAAAAAAGAAGCTTAACAGAGTATTGAGGAGGAATGACCCAGACTTCTTTGGTATTTCATACTTCAGAAGAGCTAACTAACTGGGTGGGTCCTTACTCCAGAACATGCACGATGTGACTCATGCTGGCTGAAGGTTCACCTCTTGTATCAGCTCCTCTTCACTGTTGGCAAATGCTTTCACTCTGCAGGTCAGGAACCAGGGTGTGATAGGTCACTCTAATTAACCAAAAGCACCTGCTTCAGTTGAAGTATGCCAGCTTGCACTTAAAATGACAGCTAGGGCTAAAGAAGCAAACTACTGCAGTAAACAGGTCTCTACAAACAGGCTCAGTCTCCAGTTGCAATAGGCAATAACTTGCAAGTCTCAAGAAAAACAGTTGCCAGAGTGTGGGCATCAGCCTGTTTTCAAACAGCCCAACTGGCAGAACTGATCAAAGCCTGAAGAACTACAGGTTTCTTCCAGGAGAGCATCCAAGTACTGAAAAATCCATAGCTTCAAGGCAGCCAGAGAGTTTGAGGTAGCTCTGGTGAAGCAGGGATACAGAGTTATACAAGGATCCCATATGAGACTTGGACCAGAACAGGAGAACTGGCAAGAGAATAGGCATCTAAGGAGCAAAGACATGTTATTAAAAGAAGAAAAAGACAAGACGTCTCCTGGCATGCAACTGACTGTTGTGCTGCATTTTGAATGAAAGGAGCTTCTTCTGAGGACAGTCCTCCACCCTTCAGGTTAATGCACTCTAACAGACTGGGAATTTCCTGGGAAGTGACAGCCTGAAATTTACAGTTTATACTGCTAAACATATTTCCTCATTCCAACCCACAAATGTTAAGGAAGACAAGATGCTCAACTACAACCTTGAGAGCAAAGACAGTCCAAGCCTCTCTAAGACTGCAACAGCCAGCTCAGTCTCAGCAGCTATTCTGTTGCAGTCAAGTTCTGCTCTGCAAAAGATCCTTTCCTTTCAGGCTGGGCTAAATATACTCCTTAGCTGTCTCTTCAAGGAGGAATTTCTTTGGAGCTTGCCATGACATTTCAGACATTATAATAACATTGTTTCTGAATTGCCTGATGCATGAACCAACACTAAAATCTTTGCCATAAAGAATTTATTTCAGTAGCTTATGAAACACTTTATGTGGATTAAAAACCGACGCTGCTGCTGAGGGAGAGGTGGAAATCTACTTATGCTTCAATGCTGTGATGCAATGTGATTTTACTGGAAGAATAGCAGGACAGAAGAAAATATTAATCCTGCTGCAGAAAGGAAACAGTATGCATTTCATCAGTTAACTTTTGAGTGTATTCATAATATTTTTAATTAAACATGATAAACAAGATTTAGCTATTAGGATGGGATACCTTCAGTGTTTCCACTTAGCACCTCATTCTACAAAAGGACAGGCACAGTCCTGGCTCAATGTACTGCTTGTACTTCTAGTGTCTCATTTTCTGCTTTCCCCATTACTGTTCCACTTTTTACCCTGTTACACTGATGGCAGGCACTGTCCTGAGCAAAGCTTCCTTCCTGCAGCCACATCTGGGAGGTAGTTGATCGCTTTGTATCTTCTGCCTCAAGCCAAATCTTCAGCTTCATAGCCTGCTTATTCAGAAGATACCTGATCCAGCATGTTCTGCATTAAATACAGTTGACTCTTGTTGAGGACAGTGGACCAACCTGTGTCTCAGAGTGGGAATAAATAAATAACTACCATTAAGCCTCTGAAAGGGATTCTGCCCACCAATTGAGAGGTAGGGCAACTAGCTGGTTAAATTAATTATTTTCTGTCCCTGCAGAATGAACATCCCTGTCTTTTCAGTTTACAAGTCCACACAAAAGTCAGCAGAAGTTAATCCATGAGCCCAAGAGTTTGTTACACCAGGAATGACACTAATGGCCCATCTCAGGTACCTCTGCATAGAATGTGGTATTTCTAGTGGATTGATTGTGCCATATGAGAAGCAACACACCATTTTTCCTACTTCCACCTGCTTCCCTTAAGCCCAGTCCTAACTGGGTCTGAAGCAGTCAGCAACGCTTATGCCAGTGCCAAGAGCCTGTCCCAGACAATGGTCTCATAAGCAACCCTGCAGAAGGACTATCCATGCTATAAAAAAAATAGGTGCCCATTTGCAGGATTACCCTGAAGTGTATTTACTCAGGGAATGTTCCTGAGAAACTTGGATGTGTTATAAAGTTCACAAAGTGATAATGCCTTTGCCTTAGATGCATGCACAAAGTCAAATTGTGTTCAAAAAGAGTGGCAGCAAAATGATCTGGGAAGTTGTGAGACTGACTTATAAGGGAATTAATTCAGAAAAGTTAATAGCTTGGCAAAGCAATGACTACAGATGACAAATTTGCAAACATCTGAAGAGCTGACGAATTATGGGAGAAGAGTTCTTAAGAACGATATGAAAGGATTCAAGTAGGAGTAACATAGTCAGCTTCAAAAGAAGAGAGACTTTGGCTAAGTGTTTAGAAGTTTCCTGGCACTAAAAAAAGCACAAAAAAACCCACTCATGACTGGAAGCCAGATATCAAGAAAGACTTAGAGTGCCTGTGAGGGACAGAGTATTGAATGGTCTGAAATATTTTCATCTGCTATTGTCCAGAAGGGCTGTTAACATCCATCATTGAGCATGTTTCAGAACCTACCCACTACTGTGCATTATGAGCCCTCATCCCAGTCTTCAGATCACTTCAGGAAACAGACTTTCTATCAAAGAGGAGTCAGCTGATTTTAAAAGGCAACAGGGAGGTAAGCACAGCCCAGGAGATACCTGAAGCACAGTGCAGATACTTTGTCTCTGAAAGTAGCTTGGCTCTGACATGCCTGGCAGGGTCAGCAATATGGCCTCAGGGCTCTCTGTCCTTCATTTTTCAGGAAAGTTGTGACTTAGAACTATAATAATAAATAGGGCCGTTAAATGATTTCTCTGATGTAGAGTAATGCTGTGCCCTGCTCAGACCAAGAAACATCAATACCTCTCCCTTGTTGGTAAGAATCCTTGCTGACTTCTGTAGAACTCTGCCAGCCTTTCTCACCAAAAAGGAGACTAGCCCTGTCCTAATGTCCAGCGTTAGAGGGAAAAGACATTTAGTACAGCATTTAAAAATGCACTTCAGTCTGTATATCAATTTTACCTTGGGCAATGCTCCTGCCTTTGTTCAGAAACTTAGCCTGCTGGTAATGTGCACCCTAAGCCCCTCCACAGAATGGTTGATGGCCTCATGGCTGTAACATGCCCTTGAAGTGATGAAAAACACAATTCATCCCTCTGCTTTGGCAGCTTGTAGCAGGAATTTGAAATTCAGCCTTTCACATCCAAGATGAACACCCTAATCACCAGCTATAGCTTTCCCATCAAAGTGATACATGCCCATGTAAACAGCTCCAGGAGAAGAAACTCAGAAATCCATGCCACCCAATAAACTGGCAGTTAAGACGTTTTTATACCAAGGGTTCACCTAGGTCCTTGCTCAGGTTCCTGAATTTATCTCCCATAGCAACAAAATGCTAATATGACCCCAATTCTTATTCACTGTGCTTACTTCCTCTTGGAGCGCTCCTGCCTGTCCAAATACAAACATCTACTTTGGCTAACTCAGGCCCTCCAATCATCCATGCCTGACCATTTAAGGCAGATTTCTTGGCACCTCTTCTCAGATTTTTAATGGGAATATCCAAAACACTAATGTCTGTCAAGTTATGGCAGTTTGAACTGCAGTAGTTTGAAACATCCTCCACTACACTGGCTCTTTTCAGAAGTAGTTCAGGAACAAAATACTGCTCAGCAGTATCCAATTAATAGGTAGAGCTGTCAGAGCTTTTGGGGGACAAAACTAATACCTGTGCTTATCCTGTTAACAAGGGGCATTGCTCCATGGCTTGATGGACTGGAACATCTGCTCTTCCTCCTGAAAAGTGTTTCTTTCAGTTTTCTTTTCATGATTACTCAGACATGCCAGATGATCCAAACATACTTAGTCCTCATTTCATATCATAATGCTTGCTTACCTGCCACAATCAGTCTGCCTTTTCTCCAAAATGTACCTAGTCTGTGTTAGGGAAGGGAGAATCACCTCCCAAGTGCCAGCCTGTGACCATCCTGAAGGGATGGAATACAAAAGAGAAAAAATAAAGCCCCTCTTGTCAGACATAGGACCTTGGAAATTTTGATGCAGGCCACCTGAAGGCATACTGTACTGGGGTAGAGCAGGAGTGGGAGGAAAAACTTAGAGATGACTACAAAGTGGAAGAAATTAGGAATTAAGCTTCATTCAGAGCTAGAAACTTCTATAAAGATGAAAGGATTAAAGTCTTAAAAGAAACAAGGAAGGAAGGAGGGGGAGGGGCAGCAGTGAGATTGCAAACAGAGATTCATCATCATCTCTTTGCCTATCCCTGGAGAAGTAAATCTCTCTGATGTAATACTGGAGGAGAATGTTGCTCAGGAATTGTGACCCTGGAAACCATGAGGCTGAAGATTGTTCCTGTGCATGGCAAAACGTGGCAAGTACTGAGGTATACACTTTCTACAAATGTAAAGAAATACTGAAAGGGGGTTTTGGTTTGGGACTTTTATGGCCCCAAGGCAGGTGATTCAACATTCTACTTTGCTACTGTGTAGCTCTTCCTAGGATTTCAAAATACTTTACAAGCATTACATTGTTAAGCCTCACAGTATGTGAAGCAGTTGTGTGAAGCAGGAAGAGATTTTTCATTTTAGAGGCAGAGGAAGAAAATAAAAGCATATTATAGCTTGTGCTATGGCTATGAAAACACAGCAAATCAAGAGTTGAGGCAAGATCAACATCTTGGCTCAAAGGTGAGCAATCCAAAAACACTTCCATGCTGCCCACCAAAAAGAAGTGATCTACAGGACTGTCATGGGGTTTGTTCAGGTGGAAAGGAGTGAGACTGATTCACCACAGCTCCTCTTCTGAAAAGGGACACTGCAGTGGCATCCTTTGCCAACATGCTACTGAAAAACTAGCATCCTTATTTGACAAGCAGTATTAGAGAAGAAGAATATGGAGGAGGCTTTATAAAAGTTTAAGCTGTGATTTTTCAGCTTGATCTGTGTCCCATGGAGGTCTAGCCTTTAAAGTAAAATCTCTTATAGACAACACTGTACTCATATTTGCATTGCAACCCAATTCATTAATGCTTTCACCAATGACAACAGCCTCATAGATATGCAAGGCAGGGACATCAATTATCTATATCCAAGAAAGTATAAGAAACTAGTTAAAACCATTTCTGACTTTGGTCAAGTTCCTACACAGACAACTACTCAGAGAAGATTAAGGTAACAAGAAGATCCTTATAAACACAGCCATCACAGAGGGATAAAGGTCCTTCATGATGTCACAGAGGGCCCAGAACACTACAGGCAATGGAATAAATAGTTCTTTTTGTTCCATGACATTAATGCAAAGAACAGTAACATACCGTTTTCAACCTGTTGTGCAAAGACTCAAGGGAGACAGCAAACTACTTCAAAGGAACTGCAGGCTGGCAGGCTTACATTTGTTAGACAAAAGCCACTATCTTCAGTAGAAACAAATAAAAATGAGACGACACATTGACATCAAAGGAAAGAAAATTATTGCCAAAAAGAAAGCAGAGAAAAAAATCTTGGGTTCAAATAGGATGTGGAAGCATGTCTGAACTAGGCAAAATGGATGGATAACAAGGATGCCAAACAAGGACTTGAGAGGTTCATATTCCCAGCTCTGCTCTAGACATTTACTCTGGACCAGGTCAAAGCTGATTTTCAACATGGTACTACATTCAATTTTAAAACTGTGATCCTCCATATTCTTCTTCAAATTATCATGTACTCTCAAGTGTTTAACACCAGCAATCTGAATGGAAGACCTTCCCACTCCACTACTTCTAAGTACCTGCTAAACCAGGTGGGCTCTATGAGAACGAGAATCCCTAGTACATGTGAGGATCCCAGCTGCCTTTTCCAACACCCAATTGTTTGCTGTTGTGTGTACAGATGGACCACAACCAGCAGTTCCTCATGACAGCATTACCATCTCATAGCCAGCAGTTAAACTTACAGAAAAAAAAGGGTCACACTTCCCAGATCTCCCCTCCATGCAAGTGTTCTCTAAGTCCACAGTCCAGTACTTATATGTCATATAGGCATGTAAATTCTCACTACCCATCTCATTCCTATTCACTTGACAAACAGTTGTTCCTGCCCTAGGAGTCAACAGCAGCTGCAGCATCAGAAGGGCCGAGATTAGGGGCTGTTTGCCCTGAAGTATTCTATACTCCATGCTGGATTTGGTGGCACTTGTTCAAAATATCTCATGGTGCCCATGACAGAAATTGACTGTGTGCCATTAACATTAGTTTGCTATAGCAGGAAAAACAAACAAACAAAAACCTAAATAATACCTAAAAAGTACCTAAAAAAACACCCTTAAAAAAAAATCAATCTTTTCTTTTAAGCTTATGGGAAAGGAATCTCTTCTCCAGAATAGATGAGGGAAACCCTTTCACAATGCGAGTTAAGATTTTTTTTTTCTGGAGAGGTTCCAGGGGCCATGCCTAGCTGGCAGTTTGCCTAACCAGCTTATCTTAGAAAAATACTGGGAAATACAGATTCCTGCAGGTAGGGACTTGTCTTTTTTCGCTACAGTGCTTTGTCCTGTTTTGGATAAAACTCTTGAAATACAGTACCAATTTCATACAGTGTCTTATCTTGCTGCATTATCTTTTCCTACAAGAAAAAGCATATGGATGCATTTTTGCAACAGTCATTCTCTCTCTCTGCTGTTCTAGCACAATCACTTTGCGGTGATGTCTCCAGACTAGAATTTAAGGGATAAAACAGAAAGCAAAGAACTTGCATGTAACAATAATAAAAGTCAGTTGTGCCACAGAAAGTCAAATACACCTTCCCCCAAAAATCCAGCTTCTGCACCTTCCCCCCAAAAGACAGCTTCTGCTGGTCTGAAGATGACAAATAAAAAAACCCCAACAGAGTAGAGCAAGGAACATTTCCTTAAGAAGAGATAGGTGTAGAACCTACCCAATGCCAATGTAGATTGCTGGAATAATTCTTTTCTACAAAGCACCAAACTGATACAGTAACAGTGATGGGGGAAATTCCAATAGAAACTTGTTTATAACCCATGATCTGAGGGCTTCTATACAGAGTTATTAGTACTGTTTAAAATGACCAAAGATACTAACCACTAATAGTTTGGGAAGTGAGTAATCATTTCTGATTGTCAGCATTTAGTTGCTGGATACTGACAAACTGTTTTAAGGACACTTGCCCCCCATACGAAGATGCAACAGAAAAATTAGTGTGTGCAGCATGCCATGGCAACTGGAAAGAAATTAAAAAGCTCTGAGACTATCTTAATGACTCTGATGTAGAGTGCTCTGCTTTGTCTGGAGGCTATAAAGGAATTTTTTTTCTTTTTTTCCTTCCCCTCCCCCATCCTGAGGATTCCTAGTCTTTAGATAGTGAGCAGCACTGGACATGCAGCACTGCAATACCATAGTAGCCATCCTTGCTGAAAGACAGGGATGACAGCCGCAGTGCTTGGCAACAAATCATCCCCATTTAGTACTGTGAAGACATCACTTTGGGTGAAAAACATTGCAGATTAAAATATCCCTTCAGAGGGACAGCCTCCGTGCTTGCTTCTCCCAAAAGTCATGCACACCCTTGCACAGGGAGAGGCACAGACATGCTAGTGCAGCTTCTTTGGAAAAGATGATTATCCTTCCTTCCTTCCTTCCTTCCTTCCTTCCTTCCTTCCTTCCTCCCTTCCTTCCTCCCCTTCCTTCTCACCTCCCTTCCTCCCCTC
>JANHGL010002088.1:23182-34233 GCA_024611195.1 Ceyx melanurus
TGGAACAGGCTGCCCAGGGGGGTTGTGGAGTCTCCATCTCTGGAGACACTTAAGACCCGTCTGGATCTGTTCCTGAGAGACTTGGTCTAGATTGTCCTGCTCAGGCAGGGGGGTTGGACTAGATGATCTTCTAGGTTCCTTCCAGCCCCTAATTTCCGTGATTCTCTGATTCTGTGAATTATTTTAAGACTTGCAACTGTCAGAAAGGTACTAGTAAATAATACCTGAAGTTAATGCTGAAAGAAAAACTGAACAATTTAAATGATAGACCCTTGTTCAGAGTGCATTAATGTCTGCATATTTTGTTAGCAATATGCAGAGGAAAATTTTTGATTTTCAAGAAAACAAAAAAAAATAATCAAGAAAATGCATTGATATTTGTCACTTTGAAAAAGTGCCAGAATTTATTAGGACAAAAATTTTAGGGGAATTAAAAAGGGGCACTTGGTTTGGTGATTATTTTATTTTTTTGTTTTATTTTGTTTGTTTGGGTCTTTTTAAGTAAGAATATGTAGGTTATGGCTTTACTTTGCCTGATAATGATGTTTTGTAACTGGTATTCAGATGCAATTTTACTGCAGCAGCTCTGTGATCTAAGAGAGTACCTAGGAAATCTAATGTCCTTTTAATTTCAGAAAATGTAATTACAGCTTTTCTTTCTTTTTAGCTTCAAGAAGGCTTTTATAAATTTATTTCCCCTACAGTATTGCAAGTGCTCTGTCACTGTGTTGTGTTTCTTTTTCACTACTTGAAAACAACTGTAAGCCAAGACAATATACGTGATTTTTTTTTAATAGCTTTTCACTATTACAGTGAAATATTTAATATAAGTCTTTTTAGTGTTACATTTTGCAAATATTTTTTAATAAATATAACTTATAGAGTTAAATTTAAGCAAAATGAAGTTCGATGCAGTTGCAGTTTTTGGTAACTGTGTTGGAAGTGTTTGATTATGAACAACTCATTCAACCCAAGTATGAATTTTAAGCCTCTTTCATTTAAGGAAAATAAGAGATTGGGTCAAGTACTTTATTACAACAATTAACAACAGATTAATAGCAATTTTATAGAATAACTATATAGAAATAATAATTCTTTTGTTGTGTGGGGTTAGGTATGCTAATTTGTAGAGAAATATATTAAACCATAAATTTCAGTTAAGATTGTTTAAGGTAAAGAATTGTGTTCTTTAGTGCTTGATCTATTGATGTTACATTTTCTTCTTTGTGTTGCTGACTTTAGTCTCCCAGAGACACATTTTTTGTTTACCTTAGCTAGTGCCATCTTAAAACATTAATCCATTTGAAAGAGGACAATGTATATTAGGCTCAGAAATAGTTGCATGAGATCTACTAGTTTCAGGTGGCACCTAATCTGTGAGGACCATGTTTTCTTGTGGTGTATCCAGAGATGGATGTAAGCAATCTTAACAGAAATTTCTGATTATCAAAGTACACTGGCAGTTCAATATGACAAACTTAACTGGCCAATTTCCCATTACTCATCTGTGCTGTACTCATCTTATTTCAGTTTCTTTTTTTTTTTTCAGACTACTAATGGATGGAAGTATGGTGTTTCACTAGATGAAAATATGAAGACTCACCCATTAATAAGACCTTTCAAAACTTTAACTGAAAAGGTAATAGAGGAAATTTTAGCTGCATTAATGCTGTTATAAAATTTCTTATTTATGGTAAAAACTGAAATACTTCTATTAGGTTGGTTTGAGGGGTATTAATATGACATGCTTAGAATTTTTTTTCCCACAACTTTTCAGATTTTCTATGCACCCTTTCTTTGCAAAGGAGTGTCGGAATACACACTATTCCCTATTTTTATAATGATGCTTTTATTTATATGAAGAGTTGTAGAGGAAGATTAAAAAAGACCTCGTATGCATATGCATCATTAATTTTGTGGTATATCTAATGCCATCAACTTTTATTACTTTAGGCTGGAGAAATCAATGAATAAGTTTCCAGATACAAACTACTTATTGCTCTAGAGCTCACTTGAGTGCTTTTACTTTGGAATACATCTCTCAGCAATGTGACACTAAGAATAAAACCAGAAAATTTGTAAGGACTTTAATGTTACTTTTCCATTTAAAAAGAATTATGTCATGTCTTCAGATAAAACATACAAATTTTATTTACTTTTGTGGCATGTGATGTTTTATAAAGAAGAACAAGGTATTTTTACTGGGCTTTTGCTACTTACTAAATAGAGAGCATTTTACATTATTTTCTTCAAAGGAAAAGGAAATTTATCGTTGGCCTGCCAGAGAATCACTGAAAACCATGTTGGCTATGGGATGGAGCTTAGAAAGGATCAGGGAAGGTGGAGAAGTGATAATGCATCAACGTGAAAATGAAAAGCTCCGCAGCATATCTCAGTCTAGCCAGGTAAGGTGGAATATCTTAAATGTAGAAAGCAAAAGTTTGTTAATTTACTAAGAAATTATACAAAGGTATGTCAATTTCATATAATTTTTAAGGAAAATAAACATTTAATGTTATGACAATAGAAATCATATCTATACCACAATAAAATTTGTGCAGTAGCACATAAGGAGGGGTTTGCAAACAGACAACAGTTTTAAGACAATAAGGCTGTCAGAGAACATATCAATGAATTTTCTCAGAAGACCAGAAAAGAATTTTCATATCTTATCAAAGAATAAATGATAGAGTATTTCAAGCCTTTTATTTTATAAGGAGTAAATCTGTCATATTTTGTGGGGGTCAAACGGAACAACCTGAAATTGACTTTTGCCAAAATGATAATGATTAATGACAAACACAATTGCACATGTAATACTTCCTGTTAAATCTACAGGCAAAATGCTCAGGTAGTTATATAGTACCTAGCATTTTGATGTGATGCAGGCTAATTTATTTTTTTTCAATTTGTAATTGTTTGTAATGCCAAGACTACTGGTCAATATGTCTGTCTCTTGGAAGGAGGAAAGGTTTTTAAAGTATGACAAATGTTGTGGAATTTTTATTGTGCCCTTTGAGGTGATTTAAATACAATTTTATTATTAAATGTAGTGAGATGTAATGAGCAATGCATCAGACAGAGTCCTACAGCCATAAGTGGTTCTGCTTGGAGTGTTTAAAGATGTGTCACAAGTTGATTCTTTCTACACACTTGTTCCAGCACTGATCCTGTGAGCATCTGGCACCTTAATCCTCAATTAGGTTCATTCCCCAGCTCCAGTTTGGTGTACCAGAAGTGGCCCCCGAGTGACTATTCTGTTACAAGACAGTACTTAACATTTCACTCCCTTCTGTCTCTGGCATCCCTGTTTCCAGATGGTTGAACCTGTTCTGAAGTTGGGCCTTCTTGCCCAGAAGATGCATGATAAAGACATAACCAAGTAGAGGATTTCAGCAGGTTTAACTCAGTATATTATTTAAATCACTGGTTTATATTTGACCATGTGCATCGAACATGTACCTATAATAGATGTGATGCACTGGAGTTTTCATACTTCAAACATTTTAAGACTGTATAAGTATATCACACATCTCCTTTTTCTTCATCTATAGAAATTCCATAAGACAATAACCTATTTTAACTTTCTGTTCTGATGTCTTCTATTTAGTATATGGTTCATTCAGGCTGATGAAGGCATATCTTGAACATGTCACTGTTGGTCTCTTAGACTGAAAAGCATAGTTCTTAGCATCTTGCCATCTGTTGCAGATAGATCCATGTATCTGCAGCAACCTTCTTATTTTCACATCAGCAGATATAGTCTGTTAATCATGCTGTGTGTTTTCAGCATATGGAAAAACAGGTGAACACAGTTCCTGCAAGGAAGTTGAAAACTATGGATAGTGTTACTCTAATCAGGTCAACAGCAGAGATGTTTTAGTTGAATATTTGTTTCTTTTATCTGTATCTGAAAATAATTTTATTTTCTTCCCTTCAGGGAAATGGGTATAGCCCAATGCCACTTGATCTCTCTAATGTGGTGCTTTCTAGGGAGCTTCAGGTATGTATTTCTGGTTTACATATGTTATGCTGAAAAGAATTTATACATTTGGGGTTTTCTTATTTATGACTTCAATTTTGTTGGGTTTTAAGTGTATTTGTGAATGTGGGTATGATATGATGCTGTAGAAAGGCACATGCCATAATATTTACATTTAAAGCAGATGTTTCTACTGCTTATCCTGTTGGTGCTTCCTGAGTTCCTAGAAAATTTATCATAAAACTAGGAAAGGGGCTGTAAACACCATGTCTCCTATGCCGGTGCTGACTTCAAAGGAACAGCCGAGTGTAGAAATGACTATTAATAAAGATGTTTCTTTACCATAAAAGTATAGACTTTACTTGTCTGTAAAATTATGTTAGAATTACAGATTTTTTAATTGACATCTTTTAATTTTCTATCTTATTTTTTCTGATGGCAATATAGGGAATGGTTGAGGTAATGGCAGAAAACTACCATAATATATGGGCTAAAAAGAAGAAAATGGAGTTGGAAAGCAAAGGTAAGCCCGAATCCTGTGAATCACACACACACAAAAAAAAAGACAAAAAAAAAAAGACAAAAAAAAAAGACAAAAAAAAAAAGACAAGGAAAATGAGGGAGAAGAAACAGTTGTAGGATGACAAAATTGAATAATTCCTTTTTGTACTTGAAGGAAAATACATCCTACAGTAGAAAAACTTACAGTTCTTTCAACTTACTAAAGGTGGAGGTAGTCATCCTTTATTGGTACCGTATGACACATTGACAGCCAAGGAGAAATCACGGGATCGTGAAAAAGCACAAGAGCTGTTCAAATTCCTTCAAGTCAATGGTATAATCATATCTAGGTAAGTTGCACATTTTTTTAGATACTTGCATTCATTCAATTCATAACCCATCACAAGTGTCCTTATCTCACTGCAGTCTGTTAGTTATTAACATGATTAACATTTGGCATATCTTCTGTAAATCAGAGTCCTCGATATTTCTATGTTCAGAAACACCTTCTGAAATAGAGAGGCAGTATTGTTAATAACTATGTGATCATAATAAATATAAAATGCAACAATAGTGTAATTAAACAAGTAGATGTTTTGAAACTTCTAAATTAGCACCTAGCAATGTCAGTAAGCATCACAGGAAAATACATCTATGATCTGATGCTGAAACACATCAATGTTAAAGTAATTTATAATCCAATTTTGTAAAAAAAGTTAGTTTTCTGAAATGGTAAGACGAAGTGGCTGTTTTGTGGCTTTATATGATAGAATTGTGAGTTACTACTATAACCATGATCTTTTATTGTAAGAGAAATATCTGAGCACTCTAGAAATCTTCAGTTTTGCTGGCATTATGTATTTTTTGTAAACTCAACTATATTCATGAACACATTTTTATGACCATGCACAGTCACAACTTGTTTTCATTTCTTCTGCTTTTCAAGTCTCTGTCTCTAGTGAAAGTGTACACTCAAATTTATACAAGTTGATTATTAGCATCTGAAAAAGGTAACTTTGTTGCCTTCAACAGTTAACGACTCATAAGATAATAGAAGACAGCTCTAAGTAAACATGTCTACATTACTACTGAGAAAAAAATCCCTCCTGTCACATATGTAGGCTCTCAGCCTGAAACCAAAATGTAGGTATACTACCAAAAAATTTCATATTTTCAGAATTGCTTTGGAGCTTTTGAATAAGAAAAGATAGTTTAGTTTCTTGCAAACTAATGGTCTTTTGAATCACTGATGGAATTACTCAAACATCAGTTTTAATACCTCTTTGCAGCTGCATCTGGTTGGGTTACAAGGACATTGTTTTCAGGGTTAACTATTGGGACAAGTCAACTTAAAAAGCCTGTTCAAACTCTTTGTGGGGTATGGGCAAATAGTTTGCATAACTGTCTGTGTCAGGCTGAATCAAGATTACTCTCTTCTCAATGTTTTTTTTCAGATGAATATTTGCATATTTTCTGTATTTATAAAATCTTTTGAAATACAATTACGTTCTGCAAATGTGATAATTGCAATTCTTAAAAAATGTCGGGCTAATCATTAAAACATGGAAATTCTTTACAATTACAAATGTATGGGCGGAATAGTCCCTGTACTTTACATATACCTTCTGCCTTTCTTTTGATTTTTTGCTCCTCTTTCTTTGTTGAGAACTCTTCCGAAGCACTTCTGGGTGTTTATGCCATACAGATAAATCTCTCAGGCCTTACTCAAGTGTATGTTAGAAGAAACATGGTATTTACAAGCTCTTTTGATGTCGTCTGTTATTTAACAGAACTGCCAATGTCTTTCAATATTTAAGAAAGAACATGTAATCTTTCAGCAACCATGA
Source organism: Ceyx melanurus (assembly GCA_024611195.1). NCBI lineage: Eukaryota > Metazoa > Chordata > Aves > Coraciiformes > Alcedinidae > Ceyx > Ceyx melanurus. The sequence goes on from JANHGL010002088.1 coordinate 29,513, forward strand.
CTTACTATAAACTCACACACACAAAAAGTGTATTTACAGTAATGTCACTGAAAATGCAGATAAATACTTGATTGATGCAGCAAGAGATGCCTGTCAACCATACATAGCAAATAATTTGATATGTGTGATATATCAAATAATAGAAGCTCATAAAAGTACAGAAACCTGGGCTCTTCAAGTAGATTATTTTTTTTCTAAATAAAACTGTAAGATGGAAAGTTACAGGCCTCATGTTTATGTGTAACATGGGATTGGATTATACTCCTTGGTTCCTCCAGAATATGACCATTCCTTTCCTCTTAACCATGTTCTGACATGGTCAGGGACATACATTTTAGTATTAGACGGGGGTTTTTTGTTAAATTTCTGCTGCATCAACCTTCTTGTGCAGAATTACTTTTTTCTTGCATTCACCTCATAGCTGTTTTTCAACTGTTAGTCTAATCTTTCATTTATTCTGCCTAATTTACTCCTACACCAATGTTAAGGACTCTCAGGACAAATGATCATTTCCTCCATACTACAACAGTAACTCCAGCAACTTTCCTGCTTTCTTCCTTTCTTGCTTTTACCTCAGTGCCACATGCTACCAGTTCCTCACTTCCTCTTCCCTACTTCTGACACACTGTGCAATCCCTCTGCATCTCCTTTAGCCAGACCATATTTTTCTAATTAATAAAAGGAGAGTCTTCCTGTCTACTACTATTTGAAGAGTCTGTAGAGAAGCAAATGAAGCAGACATTATTGCATAACCGGTGGTTTCCCTTAATCTTACTCAGTTACTTCTTCACTTGGCAAGCCAAAGAAATGTCCTGGGTGTAGGACACCATCAACTGAAAATCTCAAGTATAGTTTAGTCCTCTTAATATTGGAATTAAGAGACTACAAAGAAGTTGCAAACTAAACAAATGTACCAGAAAATTTCAAAGAAACAAAGGAGAGTTAATGACCTGTAATATCAAGTATATTTGGAAACAGAATAACTTTTTAAAATAGAGTTCTATAACTTGATAAAAATAAAAAGAAAATGCCATGTCCTGGAGAATGAGACAGAATGCATTCTTAGCAATTTTGTGGAATGAACCCTTAGCAATAAATTGGAGAGTTTGGCTGCCTTTCAGAGGAACTTAAATATTTCAATGAGTGGAATGGGCTGAAAGAACATTTTGTGGTGTTGAGAAAAGGTAAATGCAAAGTGCAGTACCTGGAGTGGAATTACCCTAGGAATAGGGAAATTGAGCCTGACAGCATCTATGCAGAAAAGCACTTCAAATTCTATCAGTGGAACATGAATCAGGAGTCTGTCCTTGTGATGATGAAGGTTGAATACATACTAGGCGGTCTTAGTAAGTGTGGTCAGCAAGTTGATGGAGGTAATTTTCTCCTTTTCCATTTTGCAATCAGGAGACTGTAACAGGAGTATGTTGTCTAGTTTATAGTTCACCAAAGGAAGACATTGACAAAGAGTTAAGCAAGTGGAGGGCCAACAAGATGCTTTGGGTGGCAGCATGACATACATGTTATAGAAGGACAGTCTTGATTTTTTTTTCAGTATTAAAACAGAAGACTCAATGGGATTTTACCACTGTCTTCAACTACTTAATACAGAGTTATAGATATGATGAGGTCAAAACACTGTCTTCTCAAAAATAGCAAGGTGTTCCAAGGAAAATTCCTGGTAGCTATGTGAAAATATTTTACCCTCATTTTTTTTCACAACGAGGGTGGCCAAATATTCTAGTAGGCTCTCCAGAGGCATTATGAGATTTTGATCCTTTAAATGACTCTGTATATTATTGGATAAGGTTCTGAGCAATCTGATTTGACTGGATTTGGCTTTGCTTTGAGATGGGACTTGGATCAGATGGCTTTCTGAGGTTCCTTCCAACTTAATTTTTTCTGTGATCCTAAGGATTTTAGAATTTCAGTGAGGTAGGTTTCTAAAATATGTAGGTAGCTAAAATAAAATCTAGTGTTTAAAATCCAGACATAGCCAACCACACATGTTTATTCCTTTTTAATACCTTGCATGCATGGTTTAGGTTATTAATTTATCTCCAAGAATAAAACCCTTTAGGAAGTATCACATTTTTCTAATATTTTGAATAGCAGCATTGAATATCATTAACATCGGATTTCCTAAAATTCAAGGACAAAAATGAAGTTCAATGGTGAATAATGAAATAAAGTATAGTGCTTAGACTGATTTTGTAAAGCTGAAATTGCTGACATCCTAAATATGTGTCACTTCAGTCTGCCAGCAGTAACAATTTAGTGTCCAAAGCGTTGTGTTGTTAGATTTAAATGTGCAAAGGTTTCATATGTGCTTCAGTGCACTGAAGTTAAGAAATTTAACATTTCTTGCTATTTAGCTGATAGCTAAGAGTTGAATTGAAGGTCATTTTCTCCTCATGAAAATTTACCATAATTACAACATAGTAAGGAATGGAATTACTATCATCATTTGTACTACTATCATCACCAATGTTATTTATCTTAATGCTTTCTGAAACAGAGGTCTGAATGACATGGACTTGGATGCTTCCTCCATGGAAAAGAGGTTTGCCTTTAAGTTTCTGAAGAAAATTTTAAAATATGTTGATTCTGCTCAAGAGTTTATTGCACATTTGGGTAAGCTGCAGATTTTATTTTTTAAATCATTGAAATTGTTGATATTTAAGTATCTGGATTTATATGTTTAAATTTGTAGCGACCATTATTTTGATTGCATTTCAGAAACTCAAACACTGTTTTTTAATTTGCAGATTTAATTATTTGATGTCTGTAGCAACTTAACTATTTCTGATGGTTTATTTGTATTTCAACAAAACTAAGTTTGCAAGGCTATATCAAAGAGCTGTTGTGTTATTTATTACTAGACAACTTCTTACTTGTGTCTGCCTTGCTTGTATACTTGCAGAAGCCATTGTAACCAGTGGAAAAACCGAAAAATCTCCACATGAGCAAGAAATAAAATTTTTTGCCAAAGTGAGTGATTTAGTTTTTCAGTTAAAGTATATTATACAAAAATGGAAATTTGTAATGTTAGACTGCTTTTCAGGTAACAGAAATACATATTTTCCCATTGTTTTGTTGGTAAATAACCAAGTAAATGTTGTTAACAAATACTTCAAAATATCTTCCAAAATATTTTCATATATTTGATGGATTCAAATATTTAAAAATATGTCAGTATATCTGCTTCTACATAAGAGGGAACATAGAATTTGAAAGGTTGCTTATTTATCACATTAAATTTAATTCTCTCACTGAACATAGAAATTATATCTGAAAAATTTTGCCTCAGTATATCACAGAAGTGCATAGTATATCTTCAGAATCACAGAGAATACTCACAATTGGAAGAAACCTCGAAGATCACTGCATCCAACTGTCAAGACTAAATAAAAACAAACAAACAAACAAAAAAAACCCAACAAAACAAAATCCCATTAGGGTATGTCCTGAAGTGCCTCATCTACACAGTTTTTGAGTACCTCCAGGGATGGTGACTCCACCACCTCCCTGGGCCACCCATTCCAGCACATGACTACTCTTTCAGTAAATAAATTCTTCCTAATATCTCATCTAAACCTCCCCTGATGCTTCAGGCCACTTCCTCTAGTCCTGTTGTTATTTACTTCAGAGAAGAGGCTGCATGCACCTCACTACAACCTCCTTTCGGGTAGCTGTAGAGAGTGAGGTCTTTCCTCGGCACCCTCGCTCTTTTACAAACTAAACTATACCAATTCCCTCAGACTCTCCTCATAGGACTTCAGACCCTTCGCCAGCTTGTTTGCCCTTTTCTGAATTCTCAGGCAACTCAATGTCTTTTTGTGGTGAGGGACCCAGAACTGAGTGCAGTACTCAAGGTGCAGCCTCACCAATGCCTAGTACAGGAAGAAGTATTCCCATGCATAGTAATGTCATTCACATGTGTACCTAATAAGAATAATGCTGTCAATAATCAGATTTAAAGTAAGGAACATTTCTCATATAATTTAGAATCTTAAAAAAAAAAGTTCTTTCCCTTTATATCTGTACTGGACAGTTATGTAAATTATGGAGAAGGGTTCTCTTAGTTACTGATAATCAGTACTGAATGTGAGAAAAGTAAGCCTGCAATATTAGATACAAACCAAATTAGATAGATCTGTGTAACTCTGTTTATTATGTATGTAACATCCAAGTAAAATTATAAGAAAAGGTTTTAATTTAAATAAAATTGTGTCTGAAATGGAAAAATGCAACTATTACAGAACTTCTAAAAATCTTTGAATGAACTTTAATCAGTCAGAGCACTGTGCTACTTTTACTATTATGTTCTGTGAAAAATATGTTTTGTATTTGTATTTCTTAGGTTCTTTTACCATTAGTTGATCAGTACTTTACAAATCACTGCCTCTACTTCCTGTCATCTCCAACAAAATCACTCAGTAGCAGTGGGTATGCATCAAATAAGGAAAAGGAAATGGTAGCAAGGTAAGTAGAAAATGAAGCTATACATAGGAGTGTTCTATATAGATTGAAGGTCTATTCTCATATTAAAGAGAAATACAGTTCAAAATCTCAGATGGAAAGTGAATAATTCTGTATCAGAATGGCAGTGTGAGTGAATATAATTCCTCATGTAATTATTATTTAATTTAGATTCAAATAATTATTTATATATGCAAATTATATATATCATTTTAGTTTATTTAGTTGTGGATAATAATATT
>JANHGL010002088.1:34333-49141 GCA_024611195.1 Ceyx melanurus
GGGGAAAACAAACAAACAAAAAAAAAAAAACAAAAAAAAACCTTTTTAGAAGTAATAAAACTGTTTCTGATGGATTAGTGTTTCATTTTTGATGGTGCTTTCTGGCTGAAGTTTATCCCCTTGGGTCACTTAAATGGTTACAATTTTCAGATATCATAAAATGTGAAAAAAACCATGATACAACTTTTTTTTAGGGGTAATTATGGATTCTCCCTTCTCTACAAAATTACTTATGCACCTGAACAAAAATTGCTGGAAATTAATATTTTTTAGACATACTGTAGTGTTTCAGAATTGGTTGGTATCAGACATTTGACTCAAAGTTATTCTAGAAAACTCAGTTAAAAATAGAGAGTTGCCTCTAATTTACACTGTGTCACCTTTACAAAAATATTATTTTAATATTTCTGCAACTAACATTTACTATTTACTATTTAATTTGTTTCTAACTGTGACAGTTGTATAATATTTTTGTTTCCAGTTTTTTTTTTCTCTCCCTTAAAGGCATGCTGCCAGTTAATTTCTTTGGGATATTTTGTATCATATCTTTCAAACTGTATTTTCTTGTCATACTTTCTTGCTTTGACAGTCAGTTGCTCAAATTTCTTTTGCTTTCCTTCACTAGAAGTCAACTTCACCAGAGTTGACTGTTTTTTTCCAATGGAAGAGGAGAGATAACATTTGAAAGCAAATGTTACTTATTTATTATGTTAGATCAGGCCTAAAACTGAACTTCCTAGATTCCATTCTTCAGTTTATCCTCCAACATATTTTTGCATTCCTAGAAGTTATTGTTACCTTTTTGTTTCTGTCTTTTAGGTGGGTGATATTCCTTATATAGCAGTTGCCCATAACAGTGAGTGTTAAGCCCCTAAGATTGTGCTTTACTGAGCTTTCAGGTATATTACATACAAATGTACAAGACAGTACACCAGTAGCTGGGGAAGACAGCTCAGGTTCAGGAGAAGTTATTTTAATTCATTTTATTTCATGTTTCATTTCATTTTCATTCTTCCTTTCTGAATACTCCTATTACTTCTCTAGATTCAAGTCAGTCAGCTTAATAAAGCTTGAAAGATGCTTACTGGGTTGTAGAAAACACCTTTACAAAGGCACATGAAGGAAGTTAGATTCTAGCTTGCATATCTGCTATTATAAATTCAGAAATATCTTTTCTATTTTTTTGTCCATTCTTCATTGAGGAAAGTGAATATCAGTTATTTTTATCCTACAGGAAGTGTAGCAATTGCTTACTATTATGAAGATAATAATGATAATGATAATCTGTTGTTATTAGGACACCATACCAATTCCTAAGGTATATTTTCTTCATGTTGTTGCACCCTGATTTCATTTGTAAAGTATAGTATACATGTTACACAGGTCTGCCTAATTGTCTTTGTTTTTAAAAATTAAAGTAACCCATTTAATTTTGAGAAGAGTTGGTGATTTTTTCCTTTTCTTATTTATCCTGTTATTTTAAAGATAAGTTTGGAATGTAAGTTTCTGACATACTTGCCAGAAGCTCTTCTACTGGGTATATGATTCAGGACTCATCTTACCATCAGGAAGATTTACTTATTTACAAAATAATAAATCTGTGTTAAACAGATCACATTTTGGAAGTGATAGCTATAAAGAATGACTCAAACATATAATATGGAATTGTTGGAAACCAGTGTAAGCAAAAGAAAGTTTCACATTTCAAGTTATCTCTTAGGTAGTGAAACATAGAAAATGAGGGAATTCAGAAACTTCAAAAAAGTTAATGTTTCTTAATGCAGCTATTTGGCTGAGTGTTTTAATAATTCAAAATATGAGTGAAGGAATGTTACCATCATTCGAAATATACTTCACAGAAACTATGTTGTATTTTCTCTTTCATATTCCTACTACTCTTTACCTCATGTTTTAAAGAAATCTTTAATCTTTGTCATGCCTTGTCTTGCTCTTTCTGTTCTTTTCTACTTTAGCCTGTTCTGCAAACTAGCAGCTCTTGTTAGACATAGGATCTCACTTTTTGGTAAGTTTTTAAGAAAGATCTTGGTAAAAATACAGAGAATATATAACCATTGCTTCTATCTTACCTGAAACTTTTCACACACTATAGATAAAATTCTATAACATTATTCATAAATTTCTAGTACAATTTGTGAGTACATTGAACATGTCTCTGAAGCTTATACTTAATAAAACATGTGAAGTATTGTATCAGGAAGAAATAGCAGTTTCTTGGGTTTTCAGACTCCTCATAAAAAATTCTTATGCCTTTTCAGTTACTTTTAGCTTTTCAGAAGTCACCTTACACTAATTGTTTGGATTGTTGTCATCCAGCTGCTAAATCAAATAGATAATTTGCTAATAGGCTAGAAGAATGTAGGGAAAAATAACAGTTTTTTTCAGAGTTATAGGTAAGAACTGTAGGTATTACAAGATATAAAATTCAGAATGTTGCAGGATCAACAGATGAAAATGAATCACAAGTAGATACTAGTTATTATTTTTAGTTATTACATGGAAATAAGCTTAAGAAATGGAAAGTTAGTTCTAGAACCAGACCTAGTTCTCCCTTCAGTGATCTAAAGTGGGAGACTTATGTCTTGTTTAACCTGTGCATCTCCAAAATAACATTTTGGATCATTAGATGATCCTACATTTTCTATACTACGATGCTTTCATATTCTCTCTTCCTACCCAGGTAGTGATTCAGCTACAATGGTGAACTGCCTTCACATCTTAGCTCAGTCTCTTGACACTCGGTAAGTTAGCAACATTTTTACCACCTATAAGATATGCAAGTGTTGCAGTGCTTTTTGGGAGACATTGAATTGTTTCTATGTTTTGTTTGGGTTTTTTATTCCTTATTTGCAAGTGATGGTATTAACAATATCAATAATTCATATATTGACCTCCATATTAGAAGATTTTGTCTAAAGGGTTTCATCTACATTTTGCTGTTCAGTGCTTGTCATTGAAAACTTTTGTCGCTCTTTCCAAGGGCATTTGAAGACTTTTATTGGGAGAGGTAAATGACACAAGTTTTGAAACTGCATGTATTGATACCTGTAGATAGTGAGATAGTTCAGCGCGTATTGAAAATTTGGGATTAGAAATATGCAGAATGTATTAATACGTGGGCATAGTTGAATTTGCTAATTTTTACTGTTTACCATTGAAATGCTTCTGTAGATTGAAATTCAGGTCAGGATAGCTTTCTAATTTGGGACCTTTTCTGGCCTGATTATGTTATGTGGCAGCCTGACAATGAACTAATTGTGAATAACAACACTAGAAAGCTTCATTAAGTGGATGGAGAAGAATGGAAAAATAATAAGGAATGGGACTGTGATGCTGCTATTGCAGCTTAATTTGCTAGATTTAGGTTGCGTTGAAGATAGGTAAGCATGTATCCTGGTGTGCATATCTAGTTACTGTGGCTCCCATTAAGAAATAGTTAGTTCTCTGGAGTATACTGTGCTGAGGAGCTTTCAGACAGCCTATGACATTTGATGACAAGGCATTAACTTATTTGAAAAGAGATCACAAAAACTGTCAAGACGACTAAAAGTTCTTTGTTATTATTATTGTGTATTAAATACTCCAAGCTAATTGTGGTTTATACTGCTATGTAGATATAACTGCCCTTTTCCATTCATAATAAAATTCACTGATTTGTGTATCTTCAAAGACTAATAGAATGTACATATATATTTATGCAATTACTAAAGATCAATGCAAAGATATATTTTCCCTTATGATTTTTCAGAACTGTTATGAAATCAGGATCTGAGCTTGTTAAAGCTGGATTGCGTGCCTTTTTTGAAAATGCAGCTGAAGACCTGGAAAAAACTTCAGAAAATCTTAAACTTGGAAAATTTACCCATTCACGAACACAAATCAAGGGTGTCTCACAGAATATCAATTATACCACAGTAGCATTGTTACCGATCTTGACATCAATTTTTGAACATATTTCACAATATCAGTTTGGAATGGATTTACTTTGTAAGTCTTTTATTTTCCTGTTTATAGCATTATCATAGTACAAATGCTTTTTAGTAATGGTTGCAATAATTCAAAAGATGACATTCTGTTTTAAGTAACACATGTATTTCCAGTGTTAAATCTGAAATTAGCTGCATAGTACCTTATTTCCAGTGCATGTTTAAAAATAATACTCAGTAAGTTTCAAGTTAATTCTGCAATTTAATTTCTAAGAAAAATGAGAGAAATTAAAATTTCCTCTGAAGTACTCTCTTACTGAGTAGATCAGACTAATTCCCTATAGAAAATCAAATTATTCTTATTCATATTCTATTTCATTAGATTAAAGACTACAACTCATTATTAATACCCTGTAGGAGTTGTTTTCCTTACATTTGAAAGCCATTCTTGTTCTTAAATTTTTCTTATTTTTATCATATTTTAGTTTAAAATTGCTCAAATGCCTCCTTAAGATTCAGCACTCCACTGTTCCAGAATTTGGTATATAGCTGGGTGTTGACAGTTCCAAAGCAGAAAGTGCTTGAAGATTGATAGATATGAAAAGTCTTTCTTTAAAATGATGGGGAGACTTTAGATCATGTTTCACAAAGTAGATTGTTGTGCTTTAGCTTAAAATTGTACTCTGCAAGTGTGACAGCCTCCAATATCTTATTAGCAAGTATCTGCTGGCCTCTGAATATCTTATGACCTGTTAGTTTTTGGAATTAACGTGGATGGCAGACCAGTTATCGGTTAAAATGAAGATAAATAACAAGAGTTGAGTATTGTCAGCATAGTATCTTTAGTGACACTATACTAAAAGTTTTAGACATTGTTTATCAGCTGCATAAAACAGATGTTTAATATTTGGAAATTAGTCTCTAGTTGACTAAATGCTAATAATCTACTTCTTACTTTCCTCTAGTGGGTGATGTACAAGTTTCATGTTACAGAATTCTTTGTAGCCTCTATTCTCTTGGGACCGGGAAGAACATCTATGTTGAAAGGTATTGAATGAAAAAAGCAGCATGTAGAACTTTCTCTTCTTAAGGAGTGTGCTGTTTAGGTAATAAAGGAGTTTGAATGACAGGCAAATCTGAAACAGTGTGAGCATGTTTAAAATACATGCTTGTACCTTATAGATCAATTCCATACACAAAAGAAACACAATTCAAAACTAAATCAAAGCAGACAATTCATGCTGCATATGTGCAACTTCAAAGAGTTTATTTTTCCCATAAAGAAAGATTAATTTTTCCATTTGTTCCCAGCTTGGCTACTTCACGTTTCTTTGGGAAGTGTGCTGAGCAGTAAGTAATCTGTGTCTGTCTCACAGATAAGTCTATACAAGATTCTTGAAACAGTTGTCCTGAGCATGAATTCCTGAGCATGTGTAGAATTTCGACTGGTTTTAACACTACAAAAGAAACCTTTACCAGTTACTTGCTTTTAAAAAGAGTAGGGTCTACAATTCCTTTAAGCATCTAGTTACTAAGATGTGTTCCAAGCCCTGGATTTTAGATACTCTTCCATTACGGAGGCTGAAATCCATATATGCTACGTCAGAAAAGAGAATTGTTGGTATGTCTATCACAAGGTGGGAGCTAAGATATTTCCTTATGCTTTTGAAAGCTTTAGGTTAGGCACTTTTCATTATCTTTTTTTTTTTATAATGAAATGTTTAAAGTCCGCAGGGCCTGAGAAATAGACTAAACTAGGGGAAATACAACTCTGTAGACTGGTTAGGAGAGGCTTTCCCTGTGTGAGGTATACTTGTTTCCTTCCCTTCCTCCCTCCTTCATTTATTTCATAATGCTTTCATGCAAAATGCAAAAGCAGTATCATAGACAGGCTGTCTCTTTTCTCCCATTCTCCATGCACGTACATGTATGCATAAGCATATTCTTGCGTATGTCCACATTCAGTCATTTATATATCTATCACCTAATTACAATGCTATAGTCTTCTCTTTCTGAGATTGAAAATCTCTAGCACTCTTTGACATAGACATGATAGGCAAAGTAGGAACTGCCCTACCCCTACTCTAACTAGTATTCAAGGTCTTCTCACAGAAAATAAAGTATGATTGTGTTTGAGTTGCATTTCTATCAGAAAAGCCCCCAGTACAGGCCTCAAATCAGTTGTCAAGAGCTTTAAGCATGGGACATCATTAAACATTGAAGTTAGCAGCATCTCCTTTTCCTACTTCAGTTGTCTTCTTGGAGGGGAAGAGTGCTAAGATCAGATATATCTGAGGAAATAGTCATATAAGACTGTGTGAGACATTTCTAAACGTAGATTTCATTTAGTTTTGCTTTCACTAGATTCACTCAGGTTCTCAAATTAAGGCTGTAGGTAGATATCAGTGTCTAGGTGGGAGGGAATTTCAAACACACTGCTCAATATTTCAGTAAAAAGTAGAAGTGAGTGATTGACTTGAACAGTTATCCAAGTTAAACAGTGCTCTGATTTAACATCCAAGTGCAGTTTTTCTCCTAGTGAATTTTGGCAGGGTCATTAGGAAGTTTTACCTTCTATTGCAGGATGAGTCATAGCTCACTTTTTGTAGGTGAATATAATTCTTCATGGCTGAAATAGTTTAGCTGAATTTATAAGCCTCCTGGCTGCTGGGGCTCAGAAATAAGACTAAGTTGGATTACTGCTGCTGCCTTGTGTTAATGAGCTTTCACTGTCTAGGCTTTTATCCTTTGTACAAAGTTTGTTTAGCTTGCTTAGGATGTTGAAGGTGTTTCTGATACCTCTGCAGACCTTTATTCTCTAAATGTCTCTGTCATTTATAGATGTTAAGGACTGGATGCAAAATGCAGCAGTCCTTGACTCCTTTGAGCCCTAATGCAGGCACATGTAGTATTATTTCTACAGGTATTCTGACTATGAATGCTCTACCCAGGTACAATTTATTTTCATTCACTGCATCAGGAATTTAGATTCTAAATCTGGGGTTGAAAACACCCTTTTCACATCCAGTACCCAAAAAGTCTTATGGCTGTCCTAGTTTGGGTGAAAACCAAGCAAATTCTGTTCAGTGATTTTACTTTTCAGCTCAGGTTTTCTAAATGGCTGCACTTTCTGATGTTAGCAGCATGTTTTGCAGACAGTGTCTGCTTCTAGCAGTGATAACACCTCATGCTTAGAGTTACTACCAGGGATGGAATGCAAACACCTGCAGGGAGGAGCAGACAGGACAGGCGACCCCAAACTGACGAATGAGGTATTCCATCCCATAGACATTATATCCAGTATATAAAGCTCGGGGGTCCAGAGGTTTGGCCCTTTTCACTTCCGGTCTCTCTCCCTTTTGCTTTGGCTCTCGTGTTGGTTTTTTTTCGCTCCTGAGACCCGGTGCCAGAGTCCAGCTCCTCCACCAGTAATTACCATCAGGGGGGTTGGGTTCGGTATTGGCTTTGTACATATTTGTATATATTTCATTTTCATTTTTCATTAAATTGTTCTAGTTCCCTTTTTCTAATCATTAAGTCTCTCTCCCTTATTCCATTTCTCTCCCCTTTGGGGAGGGAGGGGAGTTAAAAGAGAGAGTCTGTTATCGATCTGGGGGTTGCCCTGACCCTAAACCATGACAATGTCCCTTTATGGTGTCTTGGTCCTTTCCTCTTGAGTTTTCAGTTTTAAAACAACTTTTCTACTCCCTACAACACTTGCATGTCAGCCTCTGACAGTTTATAATTCTTTGGACTGAATGTTTTCAGTTAATTGTCTTCCTGACATACTTTTTCTAAAGGGTTAATTTGGCTTTTATTTATCTACCTTTTACTCCATTAATTCTATTGAACCACTCAGTTCCCTGAGTGATTTATTTAATGTTACTTGCTTTTAATGTCAGTGATTATCTTATCTGAAATTCTTTTTATTTTTTCTAGTTTCCATCCTCCAAAATTTTAGGTTATAATTAGTTTCCCTTATTTAGGACTTCCATATGACAGTGTATCTGTGTACTTATAGCCTTGTATAATTGTTCACCTTCTTTCATCTTCTGAATATTATCCTTACATATAGAAAGATGGGTATGCATAATGACATTGTCATGCATATGATTAAATAATATCAGTGTATTTAATTGTAGTCTTTACCAACTCTCTTTTAATGTGTTGGTTTACCTATATACATATACACACATCAAGTTTTTCCAACTTGATCCAACAGACAGCAAAGATTTAAAAAAATTCCTGGTTTAGGAAAAATTTTAAAAATCTCCTATATAATACTACATCTGTCATTGCAATTTAAACTGGATGACAACATTGTTGTACTCCAAGTTATAGTAGAAATTCTAACATTATCCAAAATTTTGTTTTTAATTAAAGCAAAAGAAAAATATATCTGTATATAAATAGAGAGAAAAAAAGTGATATTTTGAAAAAGAGTATGACTGCCAAATCAAATTCCTGTTTGTTTCATATGTTTTCTCTTTTTTAAAGCAAACTAAAGGTATAATAATAATATGCAGTTACTTAATTTAACCATCTTGCATTTTCTAGACACGTTTTCTGTAATTTGAGTTTGCAGATTTGAACTATGGAGCAGTTTGCCTTTAATATATGATACTTGGTGGAGTTTGTTTTTTTTAAAAAAGCTGTTCCTTTTACCACTGTAATTTCCAGTAGTTTTGTTTATAAATACTTTTTTTTTTTTTTCTGAATTGTCACATAGTTTCTAAAAAGATAAACTAAATCATCAATACATGTTTAATGCTGCTTTATAATGTATATTAGGCATTGAAAACCTAGTGAAAGACTTTTTCTCTCAGGTAACTTATACTGTCTCTCATACACAGGCAGCGTCCTGCACTTGGTGAGTGCTTAGCATCTCTGGCAGCAGCCATTCCAGTAGCATTCCTTGAACCTTCTCTCAATCATTACAACCCATTGTCTGTCTTCAACACCAAAAGTGCAAGAGAAAGAGCGAGTAAGTTCTGTTCCTCACACATTCACATGTACAAAAAGTTTGCTTCTCTTCAGCTAATTTTGCTAGAATGACTGGTGTTAGATTATGGTGGATTGTTAAGTGCTGAACAAGCACTCTTCAGTTTTCAATACAAGCATCTGACAACTGTAATTCTTTCCTGGCATTTTTGTCAGGAGATAGATGTGCAGAATTCATTAACTAGGTACAGTTTTATTTTAATGTCACCCATTATTTGACCTGTTTGCTTCCTTTTCCTAGAGGCAGATCTAAGCATGCAAAATGACAAGGAAGTTGTGAATTGTCATGGAAATAATGACCCCAGTTCATCCAATATTGATTCTCAGTTCTGCACTTTTACATATCTGGGCTGCTCACCAGATAATTGTAGACAATAGGTGCCATGGCTCTACCATAGGATGTCCTACTATATGTCACTGCTATATACATATCATCAGAAAGACATAATTTAGGAGATTATAAACCCATCTGTACTCCAGAGTCTAACTACGTTACATCTGCTTAAGTTGGTGAAAAAAACAAAACCTGAGTGACAATATTATTTGTATTTAGTTTAAATATAGATGAACTGAGATACTTTTAAAATTTTGTTAATTAATCTTTTGCTTTGCTACCCTTTCTTGTAGTTTTAGGCATGCCTGATACAGTAGAAGAGATGTGTCCAGAGATTCCTCAGCTGGATGGACTAATAAAGGAAATTAATGATTTAGCAGAGTCTGGAGCAAGATATACTGAAATGCCTCATGTAATTGAGGTTATCTTACCTATGCTATGCAACTATTTGTCCTACTGGTGGGAAAGAGGGTCTGAGAGTGTTCCTCAAAGTGCTGGGCCTTGCTGTACAATGATAACATCTGAGCATCTAAGCATTGTTCTTGGAAACATTCTGAAAATCATTAACAACAATCTGGGAATAGATGAAGCATCTTGGATGAAAAGAATTGCAGGTACTGTCAATATTTTTAAGAGTAATTGTATCTAATAATAATTAATTACTTTGCTAGACTTTACCATATACCCAGTGATAACAGGAAGTTAAAGAGCAGATAAGTAATAATAAGAGAAATAATATTTTTTTATTATTAGCATCACTGTAAGCAGAGAGCTTTAAATACAACATAAAGGACTCTGAAAATCTTATCTTCTTTATGGACTGAATAAGAGCATCAGCATTTATTTTGGAGTTGCTAATTCCATTGAATTTGATGCACCTAAGAACTGAGTATCCCAGTAAAGTCCTATGAATTCTGTTCATATACTATTAGGGCAAAAGAGAAAGTGTATATTGTGAAGTAATCCCAGGAGTAACCCAAGTTCAGAATTATTACTTAGAGTAACTGTGGAAGCTATTAAATGAGCAGAAAGATTTCTCAAAATGTCCTGTAACATCTAGTAGCTAGCTAGCTATAGAAATACTGTATCCAAATTTTATCTTTCATCTTAGTGTAAGAGTGTTATATGCAATAAGGTGGTTCAATAAAATCTCTGTAAAGGAAATAATGACCTGCTACAGTTTAATATTCCATTCATAGTTTTCAGTACTATTTTAAATACCGAAAGGTCTCTAATAATAGTGAGGATTCAAATAAAATTTATTAAGTTATTTCCTATATAATTATAGACATCACAGTTTTGTAGTAGCTGCTTATCTACATAAGATAATGTATTAGGATGGTTCTTGCAAGGATTTTTTAACTCCCATGGTCTGCATTTTATTACTAATACTTGTACAAAATAGATTAGTAATTTTGTCTTTCTCGAGGCAAGAGAGGCAAAGTAATTCTTCCAGAACCCTGTCTCCTGACTAGGTTATGACATTGTATACAAAATACCACACACAAAAAAAAACCAGCAGTATTTCTGTGAGGACTTTTGTTTCAATCCCTAGGGGTTTTTTACGTTCTAAGTTAGAGGCATATGACTTGCTAAAATCATGGTAGTTTTAATTGACATAAGATTTGAATAATTATAACCTAAATTTACAGTAACTAGCTTTGAATATCTCAATACACACAATAGTTAGAAAGCTATATTCCTGAAATACGTGAAGCATTGCAATGTTTGTTTTCTAGAATTACAATGTTCATATTAATATGCTGCAAAATATCAATCATGCATTAATAATGGGATTATCTATATTTTAATGTATAGTTTATGCTCAACCCATCATCAGCAAAGCCAGACCTGATCTGCTCAAAACTCATTTTATTCCAACACTGGAGAAATTGAAGAAGAAAACTATAAAGATTGTGATGGAAGAGGAGCAACTGAAAGCAGATAGTAAAACTGACACCCAAGAAGCTGAGCTACTCATTCTGGATGAATTTGCTGTTCTTTGTAGAGACCTTTATGCCTTTTATCCAATGTTGATACGTTATGTAGACAACAACAGGTAAATCAAAACTAGTCTTTATTAGGTAATGTACTGGAATCAATGTCTGCATGTTCAGAAAGAACAAAAGGCATTTAATCTTATGCTGAGAATCAGATCCTGAGTGTTTTAATGATTCTTAACATACAGAATTATTTCCCTTGAATTCACATCTGTTTCTCACATGTATCTGCATTACTGGTTGTATTGCCACTGCACTATTACCACTGAGAACACACATCCTCACCAGCATTGTATATGTTACCACAGCCCAATGACATAACAAATGAATATGCCTTTCAAAAATTTAAAAATTACTAAAACCCTTAACAGTTAATGGAGTGAAAAACTGTTTTACCTCAATTAAATCATTCTACTTGCAGGTAACACCACAGATATGTTAATAATTTCTGTGGATTTTTTAAGATGAAAATAAATAGTATTTGGACAGCATTGTATTGCATTTGGAATTTTCAGTAGTTTTTCTTCTCAATTATTTACTGAAGGATTATTCTGTGCCTACACTTCCCCTTTCTTTTGTCCCAGAACATGACCCCAAGATGCTCTTCAGAAGAGTATCTATACTAAACCAGTATCTACTGTGTCTGAATTCTATTCTTAATGTTGACATCTTTACACAGTCATTGTCCACTTACATTTTTTTAGGTGTTGGTACATATTGGGTTAGTTAAGGGCATTTTCATTACATGCACATGAACATTTTAATTTATAATGTGAACCAAATCACACAGAGAATTTTTGCTTTTTTTCTAGAATAACGCAAGGCCTTACTCCATCAAACCTTGGTGGCAAGAAAGCATTTCACATTTAAAAAACACCCACAGATTTAACTGGGCTGTAGAGAAATGAAATCCACATTAGAAAGATACAGTTAATGAGGCTAAGTTATAAATAATATAGTAATTACTTTCATTTCTGCTGTCAGACACTTTCTGTATGTTCATATTAAGACATTTTAATTTAGAGACATGTAAGAGGGCTGCATTTGTTAGTTTTCCAAGCAGAAACTAACTGTGTCTTTTGGGAAGACAGACAGATTGAATAAAATTGTATTAGTTCCTGGAGTACAAAAGTAAATCAGTTGAAGCAGACAGATTATACAGCTCTACACAGTCATTCATTTCCCTGTACTCTTTCTCCTTTCCCCATTATAGTGTTCCCTTTTGGATCAACACAAAATTTTAATAACGAAGTTTTATTAGGGGAAAGAAAAAAGAAATAGATAAATAGTTGGAGAAAGAGGTTTGCTTTTCATCCAGGTCTGTTTTCTAGTTTGATTCACTGATGAGGCACAAAAATATGTGTTGCCACATGAGGGTTGGGTAGGAGGCAGAAATAAGTAGACAAGAATCAGGAATTTTCTTGGAGATGGTTTAAACTGCCATTAAAAATAGTCTTTCCAATGATGGCCATGGAAAATTGAAGTGATTCTCATTAAATTCCAATATTAACTATAGGCATGTAAATCTATTAAACAGTCTTTTATGTTCATTTGTCTTATTTTAAATGTTTTATTTTAAACTTCTCTTGTTTTTGTAATTAGAGCCAATTGGCTAAAGAAACCAGATGCAGATTCTGATGAACTCTTTCGAATGGTAGCTGAAGTTTTTATCCTGTGGTGTAAATCACATGTAAGATAAGATACATAATTTTTTCTTCCATTTCATTCTATCTTTAAATTAAATGTGTTACATGCAGCTGAATGACATTTCTGGTGGGGTTTGTTTTCTTTTCATCTTTAGAATTTCAAAAGAGAAGAACAAAATTTTGTAATTCAGAATGAAATCAACAATTTGGCGTTTTTAACAGGAGACACCAAGAGCAAGATGTCTAAAGTAAGTTAATAAACATTCATGGACCAGTTAAATCTTCAGCACATGTTTAGTGTGTTGTAAGAGGACTCTAAAAATTGAATCAAATTACAACTGCTATGTTGACAGAAGAAACAAAAAAAAAATTTTGCTTCTGGATGATAGACAGCTACTATGCAAAATATATATACCTCAAAGTTACTTATTAAATGTCTGTTAAGTAGTCAAAGAAACAAGAATAAAATAAAGTCTAGATTTGGGAAAGTTAAACATAGTATATATTAAAAAGCATATTCTTTTGTATGAGTTATTGATCATTCAGGAAAAAATAAAAGGTAGTCTGTTTTACCAAAGCAGGTGAAGAAACATTGGTTGCTTGAACTTTTTCTTTTGAATGTCAATCAGTATTGTCAAATCTGATGGAGGAATGCTGGGTTTCCATATACCTGTTTCTCATACACACTGTGTGCTGCATTCAGTTATCCTTGTTTGATGTTAAAGATGTCATTCATTCCTTTTCTGTTCATTTTCAATATGAGGAGATGCCAACATGATGGCTGGAAAGTATTATTTGTTACCTGTATAACAGAGAAAATGCATGTTGTCAAGGTAAAAATGCTGCTTTACATTAGCTGAGGAAGATTGCTTTGCTTTACTCAACTACAGCCAGTTGAAGTCAAATTCCCAATCAGTATTAGTAAATGTAGATAAGAACTTTTTGCTTTGCTCATATTTGTAATGTTTGGAGCAATCCTGTTTTGAAAGTATTCCAGGTTTTTTTGTTTTATATATTCTGATTGGTTGTAACCTAGCTGCTGTACATATAACACTATTCAGTAGTCAAATTAAAGGTGTCTTGAAATTTCTTACATCTCTTAAAAAATATATGTTTCTTTTTTGTTATATGCATTTTTTTTTAAGTCTGAATTTGTTTAAGCCAAACCTTGATACTGGAAATTTTACAAACAATAATAACATTTTTTTCTGTTTGTCATGAGTTCATGGCTGCACTGAACAGCAATTCTATATTTGGGTAAAAGGAAAAAATTGAGTTTTCCTTGTTTTCAAGATGCAGTTCCTGAAAATTGTGTGAGATAATTAAAATGCTTGTATTATCCTCATTAGTAAGAGCAGTGGGCATAGTCCAGTCTCTTTGATGATTAATTGCACAATAGCAGAGTCTAACATACAGCTCTGTACCTTCATTGTGTATCAATCACTACACATAAATTTAATATGTCTACTTCAACATTTATACCTTAGAACTGGCCTGAGGAGCCAAGAATTTGGTGTACTTTTTCAAAAGTGTAACAGATTGGAATCAGGTGGTTGATATTTAATAAAACTGTGTCTCACTGCAGTGTGAGATACAAGCCAGTAGTGTCATATGTTAGTCAGCCTGGCATGGCAGGAATGACAAAATTAATCTTCACAAAATAAAAATAGGTATCCCTCATACCGCTCCAATATGGATAAAATGGCATTAATTTAACATAAGGAATATATATGACTGAAATTTGAACGAGGTTTGTTTTGAGATTACATTTACAAATACCTGCTGTATATATTTAAATATACAGATATGGCAACTTCAGACCTCTGAGGAGGACAAAAGACAAATGACAATATCTGAATTAAAAGGAGGATTGTGTCATGGAT
>JANHGL010002088.1:49394-66967 GCA_024611195.1 Ceyx melanurus
ACATATTATAACAGGGATGTAGATGCATATGTAATTTTTTTTCATATGGGTGTAGAGGGAGATTATATTTTTTGTTTATATGCATATAATTGTGTGCATATTAATATCAAATCATAGCATTCAAGGACACTGCATGGTTATTCATATAAGGGAAGAAATAAAAGATATGGTACCATATCTGCAGGAATGATTGTAGAACATGCTATCGTTTATATAGGCAATGATGACTTAAATACCATGATACAATACATGAGGCATATTTTAAAAGTGTTGTTTTCTATATATGTTTTCTGAGAAGGAAATTGGTAACATTTCATGATATAAAGTGTAAGTGCTCTAAACCAAGCGCATGCATTAAAGCATAGATTTAGATCGGGTTATTTTATTTTATTTTTTTTAACTGCAGAGTTAAGAATAAATGGTAAGTTATTAAGTAGCAGAATTTCAGGATTTCTTACATGGTTTGATACTTACATCCTCGGAGAATCATCAGTAGAGGGGACATTATGTAGGGAACATTTTATAATTTCTTACTTCAATATTAACAGTCAGGTCAGGAAGTAATCTGCCAACAGAATAATTAGCACTTTTCTTCTGATCACCAGTTCCTCTTTATTCACATTATTTTTAGTGGAAGCAGTCATAACCAGTATTTATCAAACATGGCAAAGTAGAGATAACTCTGAGTATGAACTTCGGATATTAACAGCTGGCCCAAGACAACAGTTTGGGGTTCTCTTAAAGGAGTAAGACCTCAAACTGCTCTTGGACTGCTTTAAACCTCTGTCTGTTTTACAACAAAGAGTGTTTTTCCTAAGGTACATATACTGTGATAGTACTAGTGTGTAAGGAGTGATATATCATGTACGTAAGTTTCTATATCTTTGTGCCATATGCAGAAAAAAATATACAGAACATGAAGAATTAGGATTACATTTTTTATTGGTAGCTAATAGCAGTGGTATCAAATGATTAATCATTACAATCAATAAAATTATTAAATAACCATTATTTTTTGATAATACCATATTATCTTTGTTAATATTTTATCAAATAAATGTATTAAAAGCTGAGCAAGTTTTTTAATTTTTCCTTTTTTAAAAAAATGGCAGCAGATTGCTCGGAGGGGAATGGTAAGTTAGAGAACATTCAGTCTTGAGATAGACTGGTAACACAGACTGCTTTGAAATGACAGATTTGAGATACAAGTGTTGAAATGGTGAATTTAAACACATTCAGCTTCACTAATCTGTTATCTAAATCCTTAATAGGTTTGTTGATAAGATAGCATTTTGATTTAGATGCAATTATATCCTATTGTATTTTACAGCTAATTGGTATAAAAGAATAAACTGATACATTCACATGTACATAATAAATGTGTAATACGTTTGTGGGCACTTTTTCTGTGTAAGCTTTGGATTTAAATGAAAGTGTTGCTGGATATATAACCTCAGTTGATAAACATTTCCATATCAGACTGAAGTTTTATTTGACTGGCTCTCTTTTTTTTTCTTTTCTTTTTTTTTTTTTTTGTAATATTTTTTTAAAAGCATTTGGATTCACCTATTACAGAAATTTGAGACAGTCATAAACCCCAAGTTTGTATTATGAAATAGTATTATTGTTTGAAACAGTTTGTAATACATAATACATATTATTTGCATGTATATATTTAGAGGATTTCATGTTAACATTTTCTGCAAGAATTTTAGGTCTCTTCATAGAGAATTTCAACTGCATAGAATATCATTCCTTTACATAAATTATGGTAAATCATGAGTGGATTACTTTTTGTGGTCACTGCTAATAAACGAAATACAATTGTCTTGTCTTAACTTACCTTCACTGAGATATATCTGTACAATATATACATACTTCACAAAATTGACATTTCCAATTAAAATTTGCTATTTGTCTGAGTAAGGTATTGAAGACTCCAAGATACTTAACACATTATTTTATTACTAGTCTTTCTTGACTTGTAGCTGATTTTCTTCACTATGTGATATAAGTATAGTAGGATATAAAGCCAGATTTTAGTAACAGCTTGCCTTCATTTTGAGGCTAATTCAAGTATCATGAGAAAATAAAGCAACTATTACAATCATCACATAAATGGGGGGTTATTTTTGTTTATGTTTTTTTTTCTTTCGTTTTTTAACCAATACTTTTCTATAGTATTTTCCAATGCTTCACCAAGGATTCTTTTAATTAATAGTATAATTTTTTGGTCATTTTTACCATAAGGGCATAGTTTTGTTTTTATTGTCATAAGATTGCCTGAGACAATGATAGTATAGCATTGACTATGAAATACATGTTCATTGAAGTGTATTTATGATATTAATATAATATACATAAAAAAATAACCCTGTGTATGTATGGCAATTACAGTTTGTTTATAATACTGTTCTCAAAATGGGTACTGCTTGGATATAAGCTTAAGTCAAGTTTTCTCCCAGGCTGTCTTCGAAACAGTAATGAGCTATACAATGGAAAAGTACATCTATAAATGTAATGCTGCATCTTCACAGCAATAGTTTCACTTCCATTTCTAATCATTATTTTTCTCATTAATTTTGTGGTGGTGAAAAGAGGCAGGAAGAGCTGTTTTAGTGAAAATAATATTTTACATTATTGGACTGGTCAAAGTCCCAGACGTCTTCCTCCTTTTAACAATACTGGGAAAATGTGCAGTAATCACTACGCTGATGTGCTTACTCTCCTAGATGTACTGCCTTATGTGCTGAAGCAACAAATGGTAGTGCTGAATAGTGACAGATAACTTCAAAAGTTCAATCATTTAATAAGGATTAAGTTGAATTAAAAAATTATTTCACTAAGATGTCTTTTGATTATACACTTAGAGTATCTTGTTTTAGCTACAAACTTAGAATAAGTCCTGATAAAGCTGAGTAAGTTTGTTACTAACTTGTAAAATATCATCTTTTCATCTCTTTTACTTATGTTTTTTGTTTGTTTGTTTTTTCCTTTTGTTTTTCTTTCATACAGGCCATGCAAGTAAAGGTACAAGTCAAAGTGCATGATGTGTCTTTGTTTTAGATTTAGAGATGATCAGGCTCCAAGCATTTTTTTCCATTGATCATAGCAGTGGCGTCACAAAGTGAAGGCCCAGGTTCCACCTACTATAAATTTTACCCAAGTTAAAGTGGCATTAGTTGACTAGAGCAGCTGAAATTCCCTTTGACACACCCACATGTTGCTTAATGTGAAAATGTGTTGTAAAGTTACCTTTTGTAGTCATTATAGATATACATTCTGCCTCTGCTATCTTTCTGCATTCTGATATTTTGCTAACACATTGAAGCAGACATTGTAAAAGCAGTGCCTAAGTAGAGTCATCAGAAACATGTATTTGGCTTATGATATTCAAGAAATTTATTTGGGAGCAATGTGCTATAAACCATACCCTGTCTGTAGATTGAAAGAAGTTTGCTTTAGAATGAATAAGATTTAAAAAGACAGAGTTAAAATCCTACTTTTTTCCCAATTAAAATGATCTTTAGTAAAAATGTAAGGTATAACATCTCTCCCTTCACCTTGTGTTCTGAGAAGTACACATGATGCTGTGAAGAAGTTTTAAACTATTAAATTGAAGGCATAATTTTAAAAATGACCAGTCATGTTAAACTAACAGACTTGATTTCACGTTTTGTTATTGTCAAAGTTCCCCAGAGTATATCGTTATATTTAATGTATGTTCTTAATAATATTGGAGAACTGAATGTTTAAGTAGGGTTGAAAATAGCTAAAATATTAATTCCATTATCCTAATCAGTTTTAGTTAATTTGGATTTTTTACTATTAATAGTTTCTTTCTTCTTTTTGTTTGTACATTTACTTATTATAAATCTGCTGGGTAATGTGTAATTATTTTTTTCCTGTATGTTTGTTGAAGAAATGACCATTTCTGTGTTTAAATCTTCAGATAAGTAAGATCATAATTTGCTGTTAAGCAATCAGATTACATTCTTCAAGTTGAGGTCCTTATAGCACAGTTAATCATTAAGGAAAAAAAAAAAAAAAAGAACAAAAAACCACCACATATTTAATATAATTTATATTATTATATTAATATATTATGCTGGTAAGATACATAATGCTCTTCACATACCAAATTAAGGGACTGTGTTTATTCATATTAGGTGTATATTAGAACTGAAAGATATATCTGTGACTCTACTTGTACATTTATCAGCATGTGATTTCAGACAGCAGAATTTTATGGCAAAGGCAGGATGGTTTTTTTCATATTTGAAAAGTGTTCAGGTGTTAAAATTCACCCATTTTGTTCATACCTAGTTATTAATCTCAAATGTAAATAAAGAAAATTGGATGTGTAAAATATCCTCAAGCATAAAGATGCAATAATGTAAGCCAGTAGATCCCCTTCTTTACTATTTTTTAAAATTATTTTTTAATCTATCTTGAAATATTTTGTTATTCCGTATTTAAGATGTATAGTGACGCCACTGGAATACAATGAAGCATTGTGGGATTTGTTTGTCTGCTGTCAATGTAGAGTACAAATAATGTCATTTTTATAGCCATTACATCACTGCTATTTCTAAGGCACTTCCAAAAGCAAAGCATTGAGGCAAAGTACTCTCTTGCAATTGTTAGTTCCTTAAGAAAAGAAGCCACATCCATTGTGTGTTCCCTCTAGCCTTCAAAATACTCAACACCAACTATGTGCAGAGATTCACCACCTAGAAGACTGAATTTGCCAAAATTTACCACTGAGTAGAATATGTATGGCTGCCTTTTTTTTTTCCAGTGATTAATGTGATAACAATGTGATAAAGAATTGCAATGGATTCTGCTCTATCCTTATGTTCAATTACACAATGTAATATAAAACAGTAGTCAATAAAACTTAATTGACAGAGGGAAAAGGATGTGGAGGGTTAAATGCAAGCATTTGCTATTTTGTAGTGTTGTATCAACCTGGAGGCCTAGTCCTGAAATCTTATCTAAGGCAAAACTCCCCTTGAGTGTAGTAGGAGTTTAATCTAGGTACAGAATTCAGAACTGGGCTATTTTGTTGTTGTTGTTTACCATGTGTTCATTAAATACATAGGTCTGTTCTAAAGTTTTCAATTTGCTGTCTCATAAATGAAAAATTGTGTCTGAATTATTGTTGTAAAGTGTCTGTTATAAGAAAATAGGGCAGGTGTTATTTGTTGTGCTGTTTACTTCTGTTTCCTCTGTTTTCCTTTTCCTATTACCTGTGATTCCCAAATATGCAAAAGACTTAATTTTTAATCCCAGAGTTACTGATATTAGCCAAATCCAAAGGGCAGTGTTTTACTAATTTATTGGCATTTTACTGCATTGAATCAAAGTTTTTTTTTAAATACTGGTATTTTCCAGTTAAGACAAATCAGACAATATTAATTCATTCAGATCCTGAATAAATATCACAGAATCACAGAATCATTTGGCTGGAAGAGACCTTTAAGATCATCAAGTCCAACCATCAACCCTATACTGCCAGGGTCCATAAACCATGTCCCCCAGCATCATATCTACACGGTTTAATATCTTTACATAAATTTCTACCAGAAATGTAAACATCCTGAATTTGTCTCTAATACTGAGAACTGATTGTATCCACTGAGACTGACTTTTAATTTTGGGATCGTTTCTGATTTGTGAGGTAAGATCCAGAAAATACAGTTAGATCCATATCTATGAATACACACAGAAGTACAGTACCACTATTAAAATGTTACCATTAGTAGCAATTTCTGCTGCACTGGCACACATCAAAAGTGTTTCTTTACATTTTTTGCTCAGGACTGTACACCATTCCTCTAATGTAGCACCTTTAATTAATTGTACTATATCAGGAACATAGTTACCAGGATCATTAGAGGAAAGCATGTTGGAAAACTGTATGATTCGAGAATTACAGTCATTTATTTTCATGTTTTTTATTTACAGTCTGGAGGACAAGATCAAGAGAGAAAGAAATCAAAACGCAGAGGGGATTTGTACTCCATACAAACATCTTTGATTGTAGCTGCACTTAAAAAGATGCTTCCTATTGGTTTGAATATGTGTACTCCTGGAGATCAAGAGCTCATCTCTTTGGCTAAGACTAGATACAGTCACGTAAGTGTACATTTTGTAATAGCTTTTTATGTAAAATAAGAACTTTATAAAGGGATCTTTGAAGCATATATATTCAAGCAGTCAATCATACTTATCAATTTACTGTAAGTAATTATAGCTGTTAATTGTGATCTCAGGAGAAAAAGTAGTATGTATATAGACAGCTGGCATGATTTCCATGTCATTTTCTATTTGTATACTTTACATACACATATTCATTTGGACCAAATACTGAAATACCATTAGTTAACTTTAGTTCTCTTCAAAATTTAATCATGTCTTTGTGGTCAAATTTTAAGAAAGCCTTTGCCCTTAAATACTTTGAAAACGGAAAAGGATTCAAGTAATATCTGTTCTATGCTGTACATGATCTTATGAGATGAACCATTATCTCAATTGAAAAATTCTTTTCACTTTCTACAGAGGGACACTGATGATGAAGTCAAAGAACATTTACGCAACAACTTACATTTGCAGGAAAAGGTAATACAAAAAAAAATCCGTCTTAAATATGCTGCTTTGAATAAAATCCATAAAAAGAAAAAGGAAACCAAAAAAGATAATGTGAAAAGCTATTAAAAAAAAAAAAGCCATTTTAACATTTTTATTCATCATTTTCATGACAATCATTGCTTGTTTGTAGCTTTGCCTGGTATTTTGAGGTTTTGGGAAGTCCTAAAGAATGGAACAAGTGTAAATAATTAAGAAATTGGTAGTTTTAAATGTATAATTACTTAGAATCAACTCAACACAAGAAGAAAATAAAATTAAAACTGCAGTATTCCAGCTTTTCTTCTTGTACTTAACTTGCACTAATGATTAAATAGTATTTCTAAGAATATATTAATTTTTAAGTTATTATGATTAAAATAAGAAAAGGTGACATCTTAACACTCATTTACATTCCTACTATTTGTATGCTGAATACACTGTTAAAGGTGATATCAGAATGGAGTCCTCATCATTCTGTAAATAATAAATAATGTAGATCATTGCCTACTGTCCTTGACCATAATAGGAGTAGCTTATCTGTCATGGGAGATAATTGTCTGGTTGATATTAATTTGTGTTTACATAAACTTGAGAACACTAAATAATTCTAATGTCTTTTTCTTCCTGTTTCTGTCTTGCAAAAAAAATCCAAAACACAACAAAAAGCTTTGACTGTAAATCTTCACCTACTAGAATTCTGGCTGTCTTTTTTAAAGACTCCATAAAACAGCTCTCCCTTGTATAGAAGTCCTGAAAGGAGTTACACCCAATCTCAGTACTAAATGTACTTCCTTATTTTTAATTCAGTTAATTGTGATACAGCAGTCCCAGGGTGCCTTATTTGTATTACAGAAAATAAAAATACAGAACCTTGCTTACAAATTGAGTTCAGTTATCTAACATTAAACAGAATCTAATGCCTTTTTTCTGAGAAGATAGAAAATGACTTTTTTAAGAGGGGACAAATGAAGTGAGAGTATCTGTATCACTCTTTACTATGAGAATAGTAGTGAAAGTAGTATTCAGTATCTTCATTCAGATGGTTACATACAAAATATATTGATTTTTAGTCAGATGATCCAGCTGTGAAATGGCAGCTAAATCTATACAAAGACATTTTGAAGAGTGATGAACCTACTGACCCTGAGAGAAATGTGGAACGTGTGCAGAGGATATCAGCTGCTCTGTATCATCTGGAACAGGTAAAAGTGTTATTATTGAAGATTCTAGATAAAAAAATAATTTTGCGCCTGCACATCTGCACACACACACTCAGGTACAGATGCGTATATATGATTTTTTTTTTTATGTAATTGATTGAAGTGCCTCAATTTAGCTTTGCCTCTGCAAAGCTTTGTGAACAGATGCAAGTATAGTATATCAATCATCACCATTTAATAGGTGCAATTTTAGGAAGATGTATTTGCATTTAATTTTACACCTGAGGATGCTGTAGCAACTTTTGTATTGGTTGCATGTTCATGCAAATGACACAAAATAAATACAAAAAGGCTTTTTTTTACTCTTCCCACATAAAGTTAAGCTTTTTCATTCACAAATGATTCAGCACAGAAATTCTTTCACATGAATAATTGAATATGCATAGTTGCAAACAAACAAAATAATAATTTTGGAATTTTACCAAGGAATCCTATGCATGAGGTATTCTAACATACTGAGTTTTTATGTATAAGCTGAGAGGAGCTGTGTATAAGGCGCACAGTATTTTTTCTTACTAATTTGAAAAGAAAGAGCAAAAGTACAACCCCAAAAGAGATGCCTTTTTTGTTTATTTTTAAATTTCATATGATGGGAATTGTTTGTAATATTGTCTAATTTTCTAACTACATTTAGCCACCACCTAAACCTAAAATTTTGAATAGAACGTAGAGTTTCCTCTGTATGTACTAGAAGTTATTTTCCCATAGGTTGAACAACCACTGAGATCAAAGAAAGCAGTTTGGCACAAACTCCTGTCAAAACAACGCAAAAGGGCTGTCGTTGCATGTTTTAGAATGGCACCATTATACAACCTGCCAAGGTAAATGGCTTGAAGGCTTGGGGTTTTTTTATAACTTTTGTTTACATTTCTGAGTTGAAATATTTTTTGTGTGTATACCTACAAGTTTGTTGCTTGTTAGGCCTATGTAATTTGTCTCATGACAAATAACTGGAGGGGAAAGACATAGGAATTACACTACTTAAAATGCTTTGTTTTTGTCTGCTGTTACTCTGTAGAGTTCCTCAAGGCAACTGTGAAAATCTGTTAACATGTTGCTGTTTCTGTCCCCTTTTTTCCCCTGATTAGTTGCTCTTTTATTCTTCATTATCCTGTGTTCGTATTCTTTTTTTGTTGTTGTTTTTGGTTTGTTGCTTTTTTTTTTTTTTTTGTCGTGTATGGCTATGCCTCTCCTATTGCATTAATCCATGTGTTTTAGCTTGTCTAAGTCAATCTTAGCTACTGCATCTGAACACTGTATGAATTAAAGCAGCTACTGGGGCAGAGCACTGCAGAATGATATGTTGGACTTGTGTGTTGTTATTCTTGCTCCAGTTGAATGTAGATACCACAAAGTCCAAGATAACTTCATCCTGTTCCTGGATCCACCTACTGCTTGAAACAGAATATTAAGGTTGTGCAGCTTTGGGTTCATTTCCCTTAACCTGTTACTTCTCAACAAATTTGCTTCATATTCAGATACAGCTTAAGCACATCTTTGTTTGCTTCTCACCTTTTTCTGCACTTTTTCACCTTCAATGTGTAATATTTTTGTTCAAAGATAGTTTGCAAAGTATTTAACAGTAGAGTTGTATTGCAGTTTTAAATGCCTTTATTAAAGCCAATGTATATGCTTGATTTCAGCTAAAGGTCTGTAGCTGTGCCACTAACGTACTGGAAGAATATATTAGGTTTGGAAAGGATGAGAAGTGCTTGTAAAAAGCACACATTCTTCCTTTACAAACCACAGTAGTTCTAGACAACAATAACTTCTCTAAGTTGTCATATTATCACCAGGCAATCTTTAAAGGACCAGAGAAATAAAAAAGTTTAAGTACAAAATAAGAACAAACTGGCTAGTGTCAACCATGTAATCTTCAAGAACTGTGTTTGGAAAAACAAGAGGAAGTATCCTGAAGAGCACCCACTTCAGTATAAGTTGTTTTTGAGCCCTTTTTAAAATAAGCATATTCTGGATTCATAAATTCTCTACATGTTTCAAATATATATGAGCACTCAAATGATAAAAATGTTTCAAAAACCCCATTTCTATTTTTTTCTTTTTTTTTTTTTTTTTGAGGTTGCAACAGTTGCCAAGGGGCAAAATGGGCTATGAATCTCTATTTTCATTTTCAAGAAAATATGCAGTAATGCTCATTGAAGTCAAACATTTACATTATCTGTGATTTTCATATTTTTTTTTTTCTGTTTTTGTTAGACTGAAGCTTGTTCTTCTCATAGATTATGGTAGATTTTTTAATTGACGTTAACTCCTAATTTAAATATGTGAGACAAATCTGACCTGTTATGTCTTCTAATTTTCTGAAATGAACCATCATAAAATTATTTCAGCCAGGGATTGTGGTGAATTAACTTTGAAATAGGCAAGAGTACAAAAAAAGCACTTTGGTCACTGAATCTTTTGGGCTGGACGAGATTTCAACAGGTCATCTAGTCTAACCGTCCTGCAGTGAGCAGGAACTCTAAATATACTACTCAATCTGTAGGTGCAGAAAAATGTTTCAAAATGTATTCATTTATAGGCACATATTTTTTAGATAAATCATAGGATTCTGAGGAAAATAAGGCTACCACACTACTATGCATGTATAAGTCTCTCCATCATCTGTCCATGAAGACATCTCTGAACCCTAGGGAGATTATTTCAAGTGGGGTATGATAATTCTAGGAGCTATGGAAATCTGTTTGAACTAGAGTTTCAAATAAATCTCTCCTTATCTTGTATATTTCCTGATTTTAGTTGAAGTTTTATGTTTGGAGTGGTAGTTCTAAAATTCATGCTAGAAACAATTAATTTAAAAGACAGTAAGGAGTCATCATGGTGGTAATCTTTGATTTGCCCTAAAAAAAAAAATATTATCTTCAGTGAATAACAAGTTCTTTTGAAAATTTTCTGGAAATTTACATTTCTTTCAGTATAATTTCATGTTGATCTACTAATTTAATTTTCTTCATAATACATTCTTATGTGTATCAGATTTTAGGAATTCCAGTGAGATATTTCAGGAATTTTATTGCAGGATATTTCACTCATTATAGGAAAGACATTGAGTTGCTTGAATGTGTTCAGAGAATAGTTATCAAGCTCGTGAGGGGCTTAGAGAACAAGCTGTATGAGGAGAGGGTGAGGGAGCTGGGCATGTTTAGTTTGGAGAAGAGAAGGCTAAGGGGGGACCTCATTGCCCTCTACAACTACCTGAAAGGAGGTTGTAGAGATGTGGGTCTTGGCCTTTTCTCTTTAATTTAGCAGTGACAGAACCAGGGGAAATGGTCTTAATTTGTAGCAGGGGAGGTTTAGATTGGATAGTAGGAAGATATTCCTTACTGAGAGAGTCGTGAGGCACTGGAACAGCCTGCCTAGGGAGGTGGTTGAGTCACCAACCCTGGAGGTATTTAAGAAATGAGTTAACAAGGTGCTTCATGACATGCTCTGAGATCAGGAATGTAGGGGACTGTGTTTGCTTTTTTCTTCTAAAGGTTGGTTATTTAGATGGTTTTTGTTCTTGTAGGTATGGTTAGACTTGATGATCTAGAAGGTCCTTTCCAACCACGATTATTCTGTGATTCTATGAATTGAAATGTCCACTGTTATGTAGGTGTTTGTTGAATCATAAAAAAATTGCTTTAACTTTTACAGTAAATATTTCAAGTACTCCCTTTTCTGAGAATTGTCCAGAGATACAAAGAGACATATTTCTATTTTTAAATACTCTATTTTTTCAAGGAAAAAAACCCTAATTTAACCCATCAGTTAAATTAGGAAATGCCGTTTATTCATGCTCTGTCTTCAGTGAATGTACATGGCTTTGAAATAGTGTCTTATGTGATAAATGTCTTTTCTACATGTTTGTATTTATGTTTGATGTTTTATGGAAATTGTAAAAAGAAGGTGGTCTTACTGTCTGTTATCTGTATATGCACATAGATACAGCAAAGTTCTACATGGCAATTTTTTCATACACAGTTTATGAATACATTCTTTCAGACTACTTTATTGAATTTAACTTGAGCTTGCTTCAATGAAAACCTATATGCTTTTCTTCAGACACAAAATTAGCAATTTCTTCCTGAGCACCTTTCAACGTGTTTGGCTGGAAAAAGTACATGAAAAAACTCAGTATGACAGGCTTATACTCAAGTTAACGGTAATGTAACTTGTGGAGAGCCTCTTGCTTATGCACACACTTATTCCTTCCCAGCCATGATTTGATGTTATCATGAAACATTAATTTGTACAATTTTCAGAGGGGATTCTGATTGGTCAGTTTTTGAAATTTGATAGCAAAATATCACCACTGCCAGCAGGAGTGCTTCGGAGGTTGGCTCAATAGCTATCATAAAATAATAATCTTTATGCACAGTGTCAGAGTATATGCAGCCAGTTTGTATAGATTTTTGTTAGTGGTGCAGGATAAAAGTAAAAGAAAAGTCTTTGTGAAACAAGCTTTCTAACCTCATGTTGTGCACTTCAAGACAAAATTTTCCCCAAAATGTAATGTAAAGATTGAATGGTCTGGCCATTATTATGTGTAGTCTTATTGCCATGCTTATTTGTAATCTTATTGCCATTATGTGTAGTCTTATTTTCTGTGGAAAGTTAAGTTAATGAATAGTGTATAGTAGCAGTTAGTATGTCTAAGAGGTTTATAAAATTGGTCATTTTCTAGAGCATGTTTTGTCTATTTCTAATCCAGTTTCTTCGAAGACACATTCATACTGCCCTGATTTGGAACTGAAAAAAAAAGTTGAAGTTAGGCTTCTCTGTGTGGAAGAAGGCAGTTATTGTCTGCAGATAACATGCTGGAAAGCACTTCATAATTATTTTGGTGTTGATGGCCAACTTCTGCTGTCTCAATATTCTAAATCTAGGAAAGCAGACTTACATATTCGAGTTGTAATTCCCACCCACTCATTCTCAGTCTGTTCTCATGTGTAGTTTTCCCATGCTCGTGTTAATGTTTCAGTCCTGCAGTTTCTTGTGTAATGTATATTACCACTCCCTGAGCCTTTGAAAGAGTAAATCACGTATACATACCTATTAGAAAATAAAAGTAAAAATGCTCAAAAGTACATGCAGATTCGTCACTGAACATTAGTTATGTTTTACATTTTTCACTGACCAATCAGAGGATCAGAATTGTACAAATACATATCCTTACTAATCATTAACCACATGAGCTGTTATACTATGTTCCGTTACCCCTCTTGATCTCACTTTCACAACCCCCCAGGCACCGTTCTATTAACCTCTTCCTCCATGGCTATCAGAACTATTGGATAGAAACAGAGGAATATTCATTTGAGGAGAAACTAGTTCAGGATTTGGCTGTAAGTACTGAATTGGGCGTATTTTTCAGTGCCCACTTTAGTGTATATTTTCTGTACCTATTATAACCTATATTTAATTTTGATGTCCTGTATGCATATGCATAAATTTCTACAATATGAATCCTTATGCTTTAGGGCATAAGGCCATTTTCTGCTGTGGTCAAAAAGACATTGTTCCTATGATGCACAATGAATTGAATTAAGGCGCTTCATGCCTTCAGACAAACTATGCGATACTTATTTTTGGGAAGGGAAATGGATTAGATAAACTGTCAAACTATTTTTGTCATTATGGTAATTCCTATGTTCCTATATTTTACTTTTTTTTTTTTTTTTTAAAGCTTGACACTATTGATCTTTTTCCCCTTTTTAATTTTTTTGTTGATGCATAATATTTAATTTTAACATTTTCAGCTTTGATACCAATTGATTTTGCTGGGGTTTTTGTTAGTACATCATAAGGAGAAATAAATATATGCAGCCATACTCAGCAAAAATTTAGTTTACATGTGTACTTGATAAAAATGTTTGGTAAATTTAAGTATTTTGTTACTGTATATTGATTCAGAAAGACTTCTGTTTTTTCTCTTCCTTCTC
Source organism: Ceyx melanurus (assembly GCA_024611195.1). Classification (NCBI taxonomy): domain Eukaryota; kingdom Metazoa; phylum Chordata; class Aves; order Coraciiformes; family Alcedinidae; genus Ceyx; species Ceyx melanurus. Next base: position 63,193 of record JANHGL010002088.1, read on the forward strand.
TGTAGCTAGTTTAAAATAATTCCAAGGGGCCTATCTCCATAATATCTAAATACCATGAAAATTAATATATAGCTTCATGGATCACATGAAGATGTGTCAGGAAATGCCTCAGTGTTTGCAAAAGCAGTTGTGTTGTGCTTTTTAAAGACCCTCTGGTACAGAAGGTTGTATGATTTTTCAAAACTACAGCTAACATATTCTCATACTCTGGACAATTGCATGGTCACAGTCTTTGACTTAGTTTCTTTCTAAAGGAAGGAATTAGGCCATTAATCAAAACAGTGTTTATAATTCTTTCAGATATACTTGAGAAGTAAATTGAATTTCTGTAATTTTACAATTACTGCTATAAATACAATAATTCCATAATATTTTCAAACCCTAAGAAGAGGAGATAACATGAGTTAGGTAAAATTGATATACTACTCTTTTGCAAGTGAAAAAGATGTTGACAATAAGAGCAGTCCTTATATTTGCTGAATCAAGGTTGTCTAGGATATATGAAAATATTATAGCAAAACAGTAGTCTGAACAGGATGTATCTGATGATATAATTAAAAATAGTTCCATTTACCAAGAATTTTTCTGCTAAGTAATTCCACTGGGACTTTCTGGCCTATTGGAAACACAATTTCTGCTGAGTAAGGTTTCCCTACGATTTTCACTGTCACATTCTCAGTACCTTGCAAATGAAAAACTTTTACTATCAAATATTAATAACTACCAGATACTTTAACTCCTCTTGAGTAATGTAGGCACAAAATGTTACAGGTTATGCTGTAAACTGCTGAGTAAGATGAATACTAGAACTTAGTACAAATTGGACAGATAAAAATAACTGAAATCCCTTCCTAAGCTTTATTACTTGCTTTTTTTTTTCTTACTCATGAAGCTTATTTTTTATATTATGATGTAAATCTTGAGACAGACACCTCCAAAAAAAGAGGAAGAAGAGGAGGAAGAGACTGAGAAAAAGCAGCCTGATCCACTTCATCAGATTATCCTCTACTTTAGTCGCAGTGCTCTCACAGAAAGAAGGTAAAAAGAGCTTTGTTGAAAAGTGCATTAAGTGAAAGCACACAGTAGCTGAATTTCTAGTAACAGTAATTTAACATAACTGAAGTTTGTTATTGTGCATGATGAATATTTTTTCCTCAGCTTCATTAGATTTTCATGTATTTATACTCAATATAACCTTTATATCAAGACAAAGACTACTTTTTTTCCATTTTAAACAATTGGTAAATAATACAGAAATAACTGATCATGACTTCTTATAGAAACATAAAGTCTGCAGAAACTGGTGGTTCATTCAGAGTACCCTCTCCTGGTCTCTGGTGGATGATGTATGTTCTTAAAAAGTTACAGAGACTTGATTTTGAGAGAAGGAAATAAATTTATAATACAAATTGCAAGTACATTTCAAGTAGACATGTGTCTAATAAAAACTGTCTTTAAATATTAGTAGAGTATATCTTATTACTACATCGTAAAATAATTTAAAATATCTTTTATTCTTTATAGCAAACTAGAAGATGATCCTTTATATATTGCCTATTCCGCCATGATGGCAAAGGTAAATAATTAATTTCAAGTGCCATCGCTCACTCCACTCAGATACTTCCCATTAATTTTAGATGCTTTAAAATCTTTTCTTTCTATTTCTTATTTGGACTGCTTGATGCTAATAATGTCTATATTTTTAATGAAGTAAATTCTCTTCAGGGTTATGATGAATATAGTGATATGATAGTTATATGAATATAGTGATGAATTTCCTACACTAAAATAATATTACAAAATTCCAGTAGGTGCAGTCCTGTTATTATCATTCGGCACTTTATTTTGTGCAGGTTTATCTCTTGAGCAGTCTTAACATGTTAGTTATCTTTATTCTTTGGGTAATTATTTTGGAGTTTATGTTTGAAGTCTGTAAGAATAAGTTGACAATTAGTTTTCGCATCCTATTGATAATAATTTATATGTCAAGAGAGTTCGTCTGTGAAAATAAATGTTATGTATAAATAGAGATATGACACCAGAACACATAGCTTGCAGTTACAGGGTGTGTATGTAGTTGGGTGAATACCTGAAGTACTCATACATGTAGAAATATCAGCTTACTTCTGTGGATAAACACTAATATTTAGATTATGGGGATTTATAACCTTATAAATGCATTAAACCATTGCTTGAAAAAAATTCTTCAGTTGTTTTTGTAGAAATATTGTAGTAAAAATAGGCATTATGTTTCATCATAAACACTTGTGATTTCTGTTTCTAACATAAAAAGAGCTGTCAGGAAGAAGAAGAAGAAGAAGAAGAGGAAGAAAAAGAGAAGACGTTTGAGGTGAGAGTTTGTATAACTCCTTCACCTAATGTAAAAGTGTTGTAACTATGTCCATTAGAATAAATGTAAGAATAATATAGAGTGTATTAAGCTGCTTTAGTAGGTTATTCATATACAATAAAGATGTTGTGTTCTGAAGCTTTGGAACCAAACCACCCATGGATTAAGGAGGTAGAGAGTCTTCAACAATTTCAGATTTATCATCTTCTTATTTTTCCTGAATTATCTTCTTGTTTTTGTTTCCAAACTCAGGAGAAAGAGATGGAAAAACAGAGAACTCTCTACCAGCAAGCTCGCTTACATGACCGTGGAGCTGCTGAGATGGTCCTTCAGATGATTAGTGCAAGCAAAGGTAACGTTCTGTGAAGTTGTAAAGGTATATATGATCTATATATCATAGATATGCTATATGTGTATATACAGTGTATTATGTCATTATGCCTACGATATGTGTATCATAACGAACTTACATATAATGAGGCAAAATAAATGTAAATTGCAACTATACTAGATAAAATTTCCAGACTTCTTTTCTGATAGAATCATTCAGAATTGCAAGTTTTAATGTCTGTACCCTTGTTTTGACAGGTCATACAGGACCCATGGTTGTTGAAACACTAAAACTTGGTATTGCTATTCTAAATGGTGGGAATACCATAGTTCAACAGGTAACGCTTTTCTAACTACTGTGAGACTTGAAAGGAGGCAAGTAATTTTAAGAATTTTGTATTCTGACTTTTTTATTAATTTTTAAGCTAAACAGTGAAGAAATATCAAGATATTTTTTGTGACAATAACAGTGATATTATTTTTTGCCAGTGATTTGCATTTCAAGTGATAATTGGAGAAGTGTTTATTTAATGTAATTTTAATACTTTTTTTTTTTCCCTCAAAAATCTTTAAACTCTCTAGAAAATGCTAGACTACCTGAAGGAGAAAAAGGATGCTGGATTTTTTCAAAGTCTCTCTGGTTTGATGCAGTCCTGCAGGTAAAAGCATAGATAATATTATTCCAGTTTGGGGTTTTTTTTCAGATTGTACCTTATTTCTAAGTAGAGGTGGATTTGTTAGATTTAAATTACAGGAGTCACAGATTGTCACAGACTCTGAAACTCTTTTGGGAAAATCTTTGTGAATCAGAGCTATACTCTTCCAAAGGAGAAAATAAAGCACAGACTGTGTATGTCTTCAAAGGCTTAGTTTGAAGAGTCAGATTAAAATGGAACAGTTCCCTTACTGGTCACAGATCCCTCAAATTTTCAGTCCTGGTGGTTCTAAGGAGCAAGAATGCCATCACTGAAGAAGAGACATGTCACTGGAGCTTTACTAACCTTTCAGCTTCTGCATTTTGATGAGGCTTGGGTTAGAGACCAATTGAGCAGACTGGTCATCTACAAATCTATGGGCCCTGATGGGATACACCCA
>JANHGL010002088.1:75144-92731 GCA_024611195.1 Ceyx melanurus
GATGATATAAGTAGATGGATAGATGAGGGAAGTGCAGTGGATGTGGTGTTCCTTGACTTCAGCAAGGCTTTTGATACAGTATCCCATGGAATTCTCACAGCCAAGCTTAAAAGTGTGGATTGAGTCATAGTGCAGTAAGGTGGATTGGGAATTGGCTAAAGGACAGATCTGTGGGAGATCTCTGGAATGGGCTGCCCAGGGAGGTTGTGGAGTCTCCATCTCTGGAGACACTTAAGACCTGCCTGGATTTGTTCCTGGGTGACTTGGTCAGGCAGGGGGGTTGGACTAGATGATCTTCTACGTCCCTTCCAACCTCTAAATTCTGTGTTTCTGTAATCATAGAATGTTTAGGGCTGGAAGGGACCTCCAAAGGTCATCTACTCCAGCCCCCCTGCAGTGAGCAGGGATACCCTCAACTAGACCTGGCTACTAAGAGTCTTGTCCAAGCTCACCTTAAATATCTCCAGGAATGGGGACTCAACCACCTCCCTGGTGAGCCTATTCCACTGTTCTACATCCCTCAAGGTGAAGTACTTCCTGATATCTTGTGTAAATCTACTCATTTCTAATTTAAACCCATTACCCCTCATCCTTTCACTAGAGCCCCTCTCCAGCCTTCCTGCAGCCCCCCTTCAGGTACTGGAAGGTGGCTATAAGGTCTCCTTGAAGCCTTTTCTTCTCCAGGCTGAACAACCCCATCTCCCTCAGCCTGTCCTTGTAGGAGAGATGTTTCAGCCCCCTGATCTCTTTGTGACCCTCCTCTGAACCCGCTCCATCAGGTCAATGGATTTCCTATGTTGAGGGCTCCAGAACTGGATGTAATACTCCAGGTGAGGTCTCACCAGAGCAGAGTAGAGGGGCAGAATCACTTCTATCAATCTGCTAGCCACACTTCTCTTGAGGCAGCCAAGGAATGTCAAGGGAATTTTGTAAACACATACTTATATTGTTGTGGGGTGTTCCAGTAAAGACTTAATGAACTGTAAACCCACCTAAGACAAATAGTTTGAACAACTAAAGTTGTTTAAATATTTGTCTATTTTAAATTGCACTAGTTGATCTTGACAAAGTAATCGGATGTCGTAATATCTGAAAATTACAGAGATCTTTATCAGATTTTTAATGCTGTCATTGATATATTATTCCTTATTTTATATTTGGAATGAGGCAAACAGCTGATGCTCATTTTCCACACAATCGTGACTGCACTGACTCTGCTTCAACTGATCACATACTCTGTCTATAATAAGACCATATTATAACCATAATATGGTTATTATATTAGAACTATATAGAATTACTTTAAGCTTTTCAGTCAGGTGGGCTGGTTACAGTACTAATAGTGTTGATACAGTATTAATAACTGTATCAAGAAGAATTTCTTTAGTTTTTAAAAAATGTAGTCTGAGCTGTTTTTAAAAATGTAACACTTTGAAAGTACAAAGTGGTATAAAAAAAGTAGTGTATTAATTATTTTATTTGTTCCTTAGAAAACAGTAACTAAAGTTACCAAAGTATTATATGAATGGATCTATTTTAACAGTTAAAATACCTTTTGCAGATATCTGAAATTGCAAAAGCTGAAAAAGACAGAAAAGCAGAAGCTGAGAAATCTGAGTAAGTTGTTTAAATTGTTTAATTGCTACTTCTTAATAGTAGATAATTTGGCAAGAATGAATCCAAGCAATGCTTAGAATTCAAAGCACTAATGGCATATACAGAAGTGCTTCAGTGAAGCATTTTATAAGTATCTATGAATTCACCCAAAATCTCCTGTGTCACTCATTTTCTTATTTTAGCCTTTTTCACATCTTATTTTTCATAAACATTGTCTCTTTCTACACCTATTATTTTATTGAAATTATTTTCCTGTTGTTTTCTCTTTCCCGCCACACTTAATTAACCTCTCTTGTACTTTCACAACATGTTCAAATTGCTTTCAGCTTAAAAACTTGAGTTGAGATGGCTTACATTTCTGAAGTCTGCCACAGGGACTTTTTTTGGTGAAAAATAAACACATTCTTAGACACCTATCACATAATTCCTACTGCAGCAGTAGTGTGATAAAGTGAACCACATATGGCATTTTCTTATCCTCATGCCTCATACTTTTTTATATATATGCAAATTCAGCTTTGGGTTTGTTGTTTGGTTTTTTTTAGCTTAGTAACTAAATTCCCCTGTTACTACACAGAGGCTTAATATTTAATTTTCATAAAGGCAATTCAGTGGTGCAGGAGGAATGACTGTCATCTTCTACATACTTCATAAGATGAAACACTCTGAAGAAAACTTCCTTATTACTCATTCATCTTTGTAACAATAGTGATTTGACTGAAATTAATTTATTTTATGATACAGTAATTCAATTATGATACTGTGTACCTAATCCCTAAAGCTTTATCTCTCATTTTCAGCCCAGGGCACAAGAAAACACACATGAACTCTTAAAATTTTTATATTGCTTTTATTGAATACATATATCACTTGCTGGTTTGGGCAAATACAATTCATGCTTGGCACAGTAGCTTTGTCCTAGTTTTTGGCTTTTCACTCTTTTCATCTCCACTAAGCAAGTCTATTCTTGCTTATCATTTGACATAAAGGCCACATTTCACTCTGGGTTACTGTCTACCTCAGGTCTTTTACTTACAATCATTTTTCTCCCAGTGTCAAATCTTTCAATACCAAACTTTCTGAAATAGAATTCCGTCTAAAGGAATGCATTTGCAATAGAGAAGTTTCTCCAGGTTTTTTTTTGTTTAGATAACCTTTCTTCTAGCATGGAAGATGGTGAAAAACAAGATAAAGCAAAGGAAGTACAATCTGAGCAGCTAGAAGAGGGGAAAATGAAGAAAAAGAAGCGAAGGCATGGACAAAAAATTGAGAAACCAGAGGCTATTATGGCTAATTTCTTCAAAGCTTTGGAAATCTATCAAACAAAAATGCTTGTAAGTTGTTTTTTTTTCAATTCTTTCAATCATTTAATTTTTATTTATGTAACAGAGGACATTTGTTTGATATTGAAGGGAGAAATACCATCATAAAAGGAACATCTGCATGAGTTTTCTAATGGCTGGCTATATTCAGTGTGTTGTGAAGTGTGTAATACTTCATGGAGTTCTATAAATGAAGTGTTTCTGTGAGTAATTTCTCCTCTCTTGTTCTAACAGGACAGATAAACCTCTTTAGGTCCTGATTAGGAGCCCCCTATTTTCCATAATCTAACCCCTAGAATCTGTAATTCTATTTTCTATTATTTTTTTGTTGTTCTTAAAACCATCCAATTGTGAACTCTCTGAAACTTTAAGTAGTTTATTCCAGTATTATAGCATTTCTTTTTCCAACTTCCTTCTATAAAGTTTTCCTTAATATTCTATTTCAGTCTTCTGCAACACAATATAAGCTCAGTATTTTTAATCAACAAAATAGAATAGCTGTCAAGAAATGCACTTGCTCATTGTAACGTGTGTGAAGACAATACAATTATGCGTTTACTTTCTTAGAAACCTTGCTTTCTGCTTTTATTATTTTTATATTACTACAGGACACCTCTAATTTTTTTCTTTTTTAATTTCAGCACTATTTGGCAAGAAATTTTTATAACTTAAGGTTCCTTGCTCTATTTGTCGCATTTGCCATCAACTTTATTCTTCTATTTTACAAGGTAAGATTATGTATTGTTCTTCAAATGTTTTTGGTTACTTCCAGAGGAATACTGAATGATGGTTTCAGTGATTGTTTAATAAAGCCATTATTACAAGCCCTTCAAACATGAACTGAAGCATTTAGATATGAAGTATCTTTTTAAAAGAGTATTTTAAATTTTTTAACTGAAATTTGTGATACTAAGCCTATTCTTTTTTAAAACATTTTACTCAGGTTGAATGAAAACAGATTTATTTCAGTCATCCTTTATAGTGGAGCTTGTTTCTAGGTGTTTTTTAATTACATAAGTTTGTTATTGTTTGGATTGTGAATCTTGTAATGGGAAATATGAAATCTGAGTAAAGTAACTCAAATGTCAAAACTGTTGTGTTTTGTTTGTTGGGTTTTTTTTTTGGTATTATTTCTTTTAAATTTACTGAGAGATTTCAGTTCACCTGAAGTCATTTATTATATATCTGCTTTTTATAAAGAGACTTGAGAAGATTAATTTGTGGCTGGGAAATAGTTTCTATTTAATTTCAGAATCAGGTTAATGTTTCAAATTGACTGCTTGAGTTCATATGTTTTGAGGTCAAATTGTTCATAACTTTTTTCATGCCTTTCAGACCTGGGGTTTGGCATTCTAGGGGAAGTACTTGATTCAATTTCTTTTTAAAATATTTTTTTCATTAATTCAGTAATCTCTAATGAACACTGAATGTTTATTTTTTTCCAATTCTGTGTTTCCATGAGAGACTATAATTACTTTTCTATACTTATTTCCTCCCATTTCTTTGTTGTCATTGTCAGCATGGTTGTTAGTGACTATTATGATTAAGATACTTCTATAATGGGATTGGGGTTTAATTGATTAAGCAGGTAAGAGAAATATAAAACAAGAAAAGTCTTTCCATAGCCTTTTTTATATCACTGATGAAGAAGGTTATACATCCACACTTTGAACTTAGACTTAGGGTTTTACATAAATCTTAGGAGTTGTTTCAGGTTCTGGTGTATATCCCCAGGATATAAAGTAGAAAATCTTCAGCAGCCTTGACTAATTTATTTCTGAATCTTCACAACCTCTATCCATGAAAGGAGGCAAATTCAGTAAAGAGAAAGTACATCCCTTAAAAGAAGCTGGATGAACATTCAGTCTAGGAGTAACTGAACCTCTATCTTGAAAAGCAATCCCTTTAACACTGTTACAGTCTCAGAGACAGGGCAGGTGAAGATACAGAATCACAGAATTGCTAAGGTTGGAAAAAACCTTTAAGATTCCAACTGTTATCTACCAGGGCTACTGCTACACTATATCCTTGAGCACCACATCGTGCCAAGCCACATAAATGGCTTTTAAATATATCCAAGGATGATGATTCAGCCACTTCCCTGAGCAATCTGTTCTAGTCTTTGATAACCCTTTTGGTATAGAGGTTTTCCTAATGTCCAACCTCAATGCAAATTGATGCCATTCCTTCTTGTCCTATCACTTGTGAGTAATCAGATGAGATCAATACCTACCTTTCTACAACCTCCTTTCAGGTAGTTGTAGAGAGTGATAAGGTCTCCCCTCAGCCTTCTTTTCTTCAGACTAAACAATCCCAGCTCCCTTCCACACTGCACATAAAAGACTCTTGAAAACTGGGTGGAATACGTGCATCATTACAAGACGAAGACTTTGAGGGCTGTTTGTGGCTCCCTTCTTGCTTCTCTCTTTCCATCCCATGTGGTTAGAGAGGATGGACTTCAAAGGTACATGCAAAAGCATGCTGCTGACTGTGTCAGTCATTTTCTCCCCACTCTTTTGCTTTTCATTGGGTCATATGGGTCGACCAACCACCCATTCTGTTGCAGAGCAAGGACAAAAGTGCAAGTCCATCTGTTATAGATAAGAAAGGGTCAGTGGGAGTCAAACAGGACTTTTTTTCAGATAAAGCTGTCAAAAGAAGGGTTTTTACTGTAAAGACCCAAGTTTTGAAAACTGAAAGAATCTAGGGCACTATGTCACCTTTATGGCTTGCAGTATTTCTGAAATACCACTTCAATACAATATCAATTTCTAAGCTCTAAACTAAGCAATGAAATTTTAAAAAACTATGGACAATATTGAAGTTGATAACATTAAGACTTTATAGACTCTACTAATTGGGACATACCCTAAATTCAGTCATATTAGTTAACCCTGTCATTGCTTGTTTCTTCCAAGAAAATGTTTTTTTTCTCATTTGGCAAACTTTTTATTTTTGTTTTGGGCTCACTATAACACTGTTAAAGGAGAGATTTGTAATCTCACATATGCCTGTACTTGCTTTTTCTAGATAGTCTTGTCAGTGATATGAGATCATGTGGAATCTTGTGCTGTCAAAATGAAGGACAATTAATGTTCATCTTCTCATGAAAAAGCTTTACAAACATCGTTTGTCATTATAGTAAAGGAAAAGCTTTTAAAATTGTGTGTTTTCAATGTGCTTGAATTTCTCTCAGGTGACAGAAGAGCCACTTGATGAAGCAGAGGAAGACTCTAATCTGTGGAACTCTTTCGATGAAGAGGAAGAGGAGGATGGCATGGTGTTTTTTGTTTTAGAAGAAAGTACAGGTTACATGGCACCTGCTCTGAGAGCACTGGCAGTTATTCATACTATCATCTCCTTTGTCTGTGTGATTGGATATTATTGCTTGAAGGCAAGTTATGACTCATATTACTAATCTATTATTTGTTATTTTTTTTTAATTTAATAATAATTAATTTAAGTACATTGGCTATGTCCCAGAGTGATTTTTGGAGCTAGTGCTGGAAAACCTATTTGTTTACAAATTCTCACTCTTCAATATGTAGACGTTCTCCTCGTGTACTTAGTCTGACAGAGATGGAGGTCACTTTCTTTATAGCAGTGTGGGATTTGGATTTGTTGTTAAAACAGTGTTGGTAACATACATACCTTTTAGTTATTGCTGAACAGTACTTGCAGAGTGTGAAGGCTCCGTGCATCCCCTACTGAGTACATTGGGAGGGGGCAAAGCAGGGACAGCTGACCTGAACAGTCCAAAGGGATGTTCTATACTGTGCAAAGTCATGCTCAACAGTAAAAAACAAGGAAGGAGGGACCAGGTTTGACTTCCAAGTCTGGTTGCTCCTCAGAGATGGGCTAGGCATTGATCTGCTTGTAGGAGGTTCTAGTGTGATGTTTTGTCTTACAATTATAAAGACTACTTAATACTATAGGTAGATAACACAGTTTCTAAAAATATATAAACCATGACAAATATGTCCACTATAATTTTCATAGGTCCCTCTGGTTGTATTCAAGAGAGAAAAGGAGGTAGCTAGAAAGCTGGAATTTGATGGACTCTACATAACTGAACAGCCCTCTGAGGATGATATTAAAGGACAATGGGATCGCCTGGTTATAAATACTCCGTATGTAAAATGAAATGGTTATACATAAACTGTCTATTAATATTATACCTCATTAAACCACTCATCTAGAACCTTCCCTGTCCACCTAGCACCTAGTTCATTTAAAAGGCATTTTTCACCTCACATTGGATGCTACAGTATTAAATTCTAATGTAAAATCCTGCATTATCAGTTTAACAAATACTATCATAGCATGTACATTCTACCTCGTTTTCATTTTTCTAGGTTGTGCAAAGACTGTGCATCTTACCTCACAAACGCTCTCCAAAACCTTTCATGTATTAGCCACTACTGAAAAAAGTTTAAGATAGCTTCCATATTTTTCAGTCACTCATTTTCATTTTCATATTGTACAGCAGTATCCCCCTGCCTTTCTTTTCCTCTTCTTGCTAAAAAAAAAAAAAAAAAGTTGTGTATGACAAAATATATAAAATGAGTGTAAAATTCTAATCCCAGAATTTGAGCGTCTGAGAAAAATTACTGTCAAGTTGTATGCATTTGGATATACTATAGTAGTCATACACTCATTCTAGGAGACTCACCTGCTGTTCTGAGGGAATAACACAAGTGTAGGCAAGAAAATATCAGTAACCTGCAGCATTCTGTAGGAATGAGACAGAGAAACACAGCAAGTCACCTGTCATTTCTTGAAACAATGCCTTATCTATAGAATGTTTTTCAGTTTACTCTTTCAAAACAACTAGAATAACATTTTTGTACTAGTATGGATAGGTTTTCCTGTCATTCCCATAGTATCATCATTTAAGGTCAGTAACAGAAAGCTGGAAAAGTTCTTTACAAGTTACAAAGTAGTTGTGGCTAGTATGTATAGGCATGAGTACTTGATAAAAACAAGCCAGAAAAAATAATCAACTAAAGGCATCAGAGTGATATTTTGCTATCTGCCACCATATTATCTTAACAGTTTTACTCAATTTTTGCACATTAGAAATAGTGCTCCTAGTACATTCATTCAAATTAGAATGTGTATAATATCTGAAATTCTTGAATGCTACACCTGAATTTATGAATTTTCAGATAGGAATACAGAATAGCACATATTATTAAAGTTTCAATAGAAGGTAATTCGGAAACTGGAGAGCTTGCTTGATTTCTAGCCTGTTTCCTTACCTACTGATAAGAAGCTACCTAGACATTCAGAAAGTTTATCCTCAGCAAAAACAAGCATGAATTAATGAGATGTATTGACAGCTTATCCCAAATGACATTCTGTACAGCCTCTTCTCATTATGTTGCAGTATGTCCTGAAGTTGAATAAAAGATTACAGCTAATTTAAGCAAACTAATCACTCCCTCTGATGTGAACTGACTCTAAGACTTTAGTGCAAGTATTTTATCAGCAGGATAACCACTGCTGGAGGGTAACCAGTGTTGTCCATATATTCATGCTTCCTATAACTCAGGGGGGAGTAGCAGGAAGGAGGGTAATTAAAAAGGCAAAAGAATTACTCTAATAAAAGCAGCACTGTCAGATGTTTGTGTTAAAGAGACAGACACACAAGTTAGATACACTACAGAGATACTCTGCTTAAAAGTCTGAGAAATCAAGGAAATAAATAATATAGAGCATTGAACCAGAATGTACAGTCTGAGTCATTGGAACCTTTTGCCTTCTTCATCTTAAATAATTTCATTTAGAACTTCAATTCAGAGAACTAAAAAAAATTGAGCACTTAGTAGTTGGGAAGTTTGCCTCACCTCTCAGCAATCTTATTCTTCAATGTTAACACTAGCATTATTTTACCAATACTATTCTTCAGTTTAAGCAGTTATTTTTCTTTTTTACCTTCCTGTGTATTTTCTCAACTTAGTGTTACATTGAGGAAATGCTGAGAGAAAAAAACCTTAGATTTCGTATTGTTTCCTGCTAATTTGCATTTCTCAATAATGCCATAATATGTAGTAAGACTGTCAGAATGAGGAATTCCTGGGCATTGCTGTTCATAAGACAGTTCAAGTTTTGTGATCAAGTTGAAGATCAGGGAAATGTCAGTGATATGAGAGATCACTCTTCATTTTAGGCCAAAGCCGATCTATCTCCTGGTTATCTGTCATAAGATTTCCCCTCAATAAAGCTGGTTGCATATTGAAGCCTTTTGGTTTCTCACTCCTCTCAAATAAGGGAAATTGCAATAAAAGTTGACCTGACACTTCTTCAATTTTGAATATTTAATGCTTCATTTCTTTCTCTTCTGCATAAACAATAGCTTTTCTTTTAGCTGCCACTGTGGGCATGGCTGCTCAGAAGCCAGTGATGCAAAATGCTCTTTAGCTGAGCTGTCTTGAAGCTTTAGAAATATAAATGGTTTTTAATTTGTCTTGTTCTAGGATGTCCCATCCAGTAACAACAGTATGCTACACCTGAGAGCAACCCATTTTTGCCAAATGATCTTTGCCCTTTTCTGTGGGTGTTTAAAATTTTTTAAAAATCTTATTTTATCTTGGCAAACTGTCCACTGATTCCCATGTGTTCAGCCTCAATTTGAAGTGCAATCCAGTGAATTTATATATTGTTTATAATACAAGACTTTCTTATTTTCCTGTGAAAATAATTTTCCATCCATATTTATTTTAAGACTAGGAGTAATAAAGTATTTAAAATACTAATATATTGCAGTGATCACCCAGGTATCATTTAGTTGCTAGGCTCATTAGGTGAGAATATCTGGACTGCTGTCCTTTTGTAGCCAATCATATTCGTGGATGTGAAAAAAGAAAAGGGGAGGTGGTGGAGGTGATAGTGCAACAAAAGATGACTAATAACAGCTCTTGTCCACATGGAAAGAAATTGATCTCATAATTTAAAGTGCTGTGTGTGAGTGAATGAAATTGTACCAGAATCTGCAGTGATCAGGAACAGAGTATTTTCTTTTATGGCTGTGTTTTCCTTTCCACTAACAAGTTTAAATAACTTGAAACTTCTTTGCCTTATCTATGTAGGTCATTTCCTAACAATTACTGGGACAAATTTGTAAAACGGAAGGTAGGCATTTTATATTTCTATTAAGTTGGTCAATAATCTACTGTTCAGTTAATGTGGCTATCTATGTGTAATATACACATAAATACACAAATAACAGAGAACTGACATTTGTTTTGTGGAAGTCGTTGTGGTAAATGTCTTGGTGAACTGGCAGCTGCAGTGTAGGAGGGAGGACAACAGAAGGCTGTGGTTTCCTTCCTAGACTCAAGATCTGAAATAACTTTGTGATGTCAATCAGGCATGCAGGTCTAATTGACAGTCATTTTCATCTTTAGGATACAAAGCCCCCTCATACCTCTAAAAAAAGAAAAACATACCACCATAAATGATGGAAAATTGTACATAAGCTTTCAGATAATAACCTTCAATGCTTTTCTTCTCTCTTTTATGCTCCCCCCACATGTCTTCCTGGGACTTCTAACTGTTCTAGTAGTATTAATTGTGAGAGAGGGGTTTTTTTTGTTGTTTGTTTGTTTTTTTATTTATTTTAAGTTTCAGAAAACTACTTTCTTAAAGTAGAGTGAATGTCACTGAGGTCTTTATCTGAGCAAAAGTTTTTATTCCATTTTTAGGTTATTAACAAGTACGGGGACTTATATGGAGCAGAGCGTATAGCAGAGCTTTTGGGTTTGGACAAAAGTGCTCTTGATTTTAGTCCAGTGGAAGAGACTGAACCAGAAGAGGCATCTCTTGTATCATGGTATGACTTCTGAACTTCACAGACAAATTGCATTCTGACATAACCTCACCATCGAAGATCAACCAGATTTATATTGAAACTATAGTGATGCAGTGATTTTCCTTGGCAGGGAAAAGTCAAATGGAGGAGTCTTCCTGATACTTGATGCTGACTGATGTAGTTGGGCACTGTTTTAAACAACAATCAGTGCAGCATTTAAAAGTTCTTTGTTACAACAGAGTTAGTTTATAAACCAAAGGACAGAAGTAGTATTGATAGAAAATACCTATTTTTCTATTTTTTTCTATTGTTAATATATATTAATAAATATATTTTTTTCTAGATGCAATATATAGAAAAAAAATCAGGTATGTTTTCCCAAATTAACTCACCAGTGAAGATGAGACTTTGAAAGTATCCAAGTCCCGAGTGATTTAGGCTGCTACAAGAGTTTGGGTTCCTCAATACTTAAGGCACATATGCAGAAGGACTTCCACTCACATCGTCTAATGGCTAATGAAATATCTCGAATTTTGCAGAAGTCTTTACCTTTATCTTGGCAATTTTGGCAACATTTTACAATAGACTTCAAGAAATAAAATTCAAGCAATTTAGATTCCCCATTTCATTACTTTTAATACAGGCTTTAATTTTCCTAAGTCTGGAATTATGGCAGTGTCACTCCTCTTGAAGCTGCACGACCAGATTCACTGGTTTAGAAACTGTCCATGTGTGCTCAGTTAGTGAATGTTCTGAAAAATGAAGCACCTACATAACCCAAAAATAAACAGCTCGTGTGCATCACCACCTTCAGTGAACGAAATGTGAAGTGCCAAAACTAGTTCATTGTTTATACTACAGAATTATATAATTTTAACACCAATGCATTTTAAAAATGCTGTATTTCCTAGGCTAAGCTCCATTGATACAAAGTACCACATTTGGAAGCTCGGAGTTGTTTTCACTGATAATGTGAGTATTTTAGCATACAATATGCTTTGATTTACTCTGAACATTATTGTCTTCCACCACCTGTTTTTTATTTTAAACAAACATACACAAGTACTATTGCATTACAAAGCTATTTAAAAATAGTTTTATTTCTGTCTTGTTTTGTAACAGATTGTTATAAATTATGTTAGGATTTTCTCTTTGATTCTAAAGGGCAATACGTACCTCCACATATTAATATAATGTCAGCATTCTGGAAGCTAATGGTGCATTCATTTAATTTTGTAGAAAGGTGTCTTCTAAAATTCAGTCTACAGAAAGTTATCCCTTTTTTATTACTGAGTCATCTGACATAGTTGGTTAATTCTTTTCTTTCATACCTTCTCCTTTGAAAGGACCACACTTACATTAAAAATCCATTTTATTTTTGTGGATCATTTTTTTTTCAACCCTCTTGAGCATTCCCAAACGAACAAGGCAGCCAAGGTGAATCAAGTGAAGATGTATTAATTCATTTTGCACTAGAAGTAGACTGAACACATGTTCTTCAGTAAGAGCTTCCAATGTCAAACTGACATCAGGTCACTTGCTCTTTGAAAGAATAAGCTGTATTCTGTGCCTTAGATTTTCTGGGTGTCCTGGTTAGGTCCAAGACCTAAAAAGTGTCTCAAGAGTAATATGTTTGCTCTCCTCAGTAGGAAAATTCTAAGTAGCAACCTCCCCAAACAAAACAGTTTTAAGGTAGGGGATTTTGGTAATATAATAATAACTTCAGCAGTTATTAACATGCTGAAGGCTGATTTTAAATATGTAAGGATAGAGGTCTCATTAGCATAACTAAGCAATAAGAACTCCCTAAATGAACAGTGGAGATGGTAAGAGATAGAGTAAGACACGTTTTTGAACATCAAAAATATAGGTATTACATACATACTGTGATTCAAATGAGATCATTATGGTATTACTTTATTTCATCACTTGAGTTACTAAATGGAATCTGTATTCTGAATTCAATATGCACATTAACACCTGCTAAGATTCTGCCACTTTTCATTTTCTCCGCAGTCATTTTTATACTTAGCTTGGTACACAACTATGTCTATCCTTGGGCATTACAACAACTTCTTCTTTGCTGCTCATCTGCTGGATATTGCCATGGGCTTCAAGACGTTGCGAACCATTTTGTCTTCAGTCACTCACAATGGCAAACAGGTTAGTGCTACATGCAAAGGTTTGAGAATTCATGTGTTTTGTAACAGTCCCTAAGAAAATCTTGTGGTACCTAGGAAATAATGGAATGCAATCCATTTTGATAATGATTGGATTAAGGAATAGATCCCATTATATTTTTTGCATCACATTTAATACATGTTAAATCCTGTGAAATTATCATAATCTATACACACAGAGTGCTGATAGCTTTGTTTTGTACAAAATAGAAAAGTGCATCTTTTAGAAAAATACAAGAATAAAAATTGTTACCTGACCAGATGCTTCTCTGTGTCAGTGATGAACTAATTGATGATGACTAAAAAGAATTCACAATCTCTCCTTAGCCACAGCAGTAACAATGAACGGGGCATGGAGATTTCAGTACTTACACTGTACTTACAGGTGTGAGTATTCTGCACTGTAGAAGAGATTTATATATCATATTGTCAGGTTAATAGTATCTACTTCCAAAACTAATTGTTGAAATTTTTGAAGGGAAATATAGTCTGATTTCTAAAGGCTCCAGCTAGCACACCAACAAAAATAAGCTTTTCACTAACACACTTTTTAACTTTAAGAAATCTAACACAACTTCCCCCAAATTTAATTTCAAACATACATGTTTCAATCCTCCTCAAATGCAGTAACTCTCTTAGACTTGTCAAAACTTTTAAACCCACATAACACTTTAAAAGATGCATTAGAATATACCCTTATCTTATCTCTGATATATCCTTTGTGTTTCCTTAATCCTCCCTTTCAGCAGAAATGAGCAATGGAAGTTTTTCCCTTATCACAAAAAGAAGTTAAAATGGTCCATATGAGAATGTTCCAGTATATGTGCACAAACAAATGAGATCTTTGGTGTCATCCTTGTCATCTTCCTCCAGGATGACCCAAGTCATACTACTTTTAATGTATCCCTCACTATCAATACAGGCTGGGAGGTGAGGTGCTGGAAAGCAGCTCTGCAGAAAAGGACTTGGGGGTGTTGGTGGATGAGAAGCTGGACATGAGCCAACAGTGTGCAATTGCAGCCATAAAGGCCAATTCCATCCTGGGCTGCATCAAGAGAAGTGTGGCCAGCAGATGGAGAGAAGTGATTCTGCCCCTCTACTCTGCTCTAGTGAGACCTCACCTGGAGTATTGCATTCTGGAGCCCTCAATATAGGAAAGCCATGGACCTGATGGAGCGGGTTCAGAGGAGGGTCACAAAGAGATCAGGGGGCTGAAACATCTCTCCTACAAGGAAAGGTTGAAGGAGCTTGGGTTGTTCAGTCTGGAGAAGAAGAGGCTCCAGGGAGACCTTATAGCCACCTTCCAGTACCTGAAGGGGGCCTACAAGAAGGCTGGAGAGGGGCTGTTTACAAGGGCCTCTAGTGAAAGCGTGAGGGGCAATGGGTTTAAATAAGAGAAGAATAGATTTAGACTGGGTATCAGGAAGACGTACTTCACCTTGAGGGATGTAGAACAGTGGAATAGGTTCACCAGGGAGGTGGTTGAGGCCCCATACCTGGAGATATTCAAGGTGAGGTTGGACAAGGCTCTGAGCAGCCTGGTCTAGTTGAGGGTATCCCTGCTCACTGCAGGGGGGCTGGAGTAGATGAACTTTGGAGGTCCCGTCCAGCCCTAAACATTCTATGATTCTGTAATATAATGACAGATATACTTTCCTTATTATTTTTCTAAAATTTTTTTTTGCTCCAAACTGAGCAAAATTCACAAAACTGTTTCAACTGGAAGACCGCAGCTTTTTGTACATGTTCTTAACAAGTGAAGGTTAGTTTTTCTAATCCTGTTGCTTTTCTTTAGTAGATCTAAACACTGAAAGACAGGTGCAGCATTTTCAATTGAAATGTTCACTCTGGGAGCATACTTACAGATCTACAGGGAGTGATAAACTTTCAAGTATGTAGACTTCAGTAACTCCTCTCCAGAGCTACATCTTCCAATTCCAACTCCAGCAAACAATGTAATCTACAATATAACCATTAAGTAGCAACTCTCCTCTCACAGAATGAAATTGAAAACTATTTTTGTGTCTTGTCTCCATACCCAGCTGGTGCTCACTGTAGGACTCCTGGCTGTAGTGGTTTATCTTTACACTGTTGTGGCATTCAACTTCTTCCGCAAATTCTACAACAAAAGTGAAGATGAAGATGAACCAGACATGAAATGTGATGACATGATGACGGTAACTAAAACATCACCAGCACACTTCAAATTTTATCCTGAATTTTAAAATGCATACTTAAGCTAAAATGATAAGGAGGGATGTTTTTGTTATTAAATCCATGGATGCCTTGCTAAACATAATTTTGTAAATGTGAATGTTTTTTACATTTCTTCTGCATTCTCTAGTGGTCTAAACTCCAGGTGACACTCACAGTATAGGAAGATATTCTGGATTTTTCTCCTAAGTACTATTACATGATTTGCTACAATGTTTTTACTTATGAAGATAACAAACCCTTAAAGTATATGGAAGAAGTTTTATACCAACTGGTCAGCCCTGCAAAAAGAAGCTGTTTTGGCCAGCATAATTACACCAAATTAGTACCAATGTTTGCAAGTGTGCAAGCATTTCTTGTCCCTATTTAGGCTATTTGAAGTATATGTTGTTATTAGTACTAGTTATAAAAGCCTGATCCAAACTGCTTACAATTTAGTCATGAAGACGTTACAAGCAAGGAAGGGGGAAATTAACAGAGACAGATCTACCTGTTGTGAATACATCACTCTTTATATTCTGTTTGCCAACATTTCTGAACTCCATTACAAGACTTTAAAAGATGTCTTCTGCTTACTCAGAGCAAGCTGGAATCTTAGGAATTACTATAAGGGGTAGAATATAGATGAATATAGTAATAAATACAAGAAAAATGCCTCCTGAGGAGAGTGCAACAGCTGATTATGACTCCCCTGCTTAGTGTGTACTTGAAAATGTAACCACGTTACTTAAGACAATAACATAATTTTAGCGCAGTGTGTGTGATTCATGAGGAATGACACTGTGTTCTTTGTTATTATAACTTGTGAAGAGAATTAGCAGACCAGAATCATTTAACGAAAGCTAAACATAACAAACAAGCAAACAAAAAGACAACAAACACAACAAACAAATATTCATGGTAAATGTATCTAAATTTCCTCTGTCTTTTTTAGTGTTACCTGTTCCACATGTATGTGGGTGTAAGAGCAGGTGGTGGCATTGGAGATGAAATTGAGGATCCTGCTGGAGACCCTTATGAAATGTATCGAATTGTCTTTGACATAACATTTTTCTTCTTTGTCATTGTTATCCTACTAGCCATTATTCAAGGTATTGTCACTTACCTTACTAGAGGCTGTTAGAATTTTGTCTACTTAAGTTCTTCAATGTATTTAAACCATATTTGTATTGAGAGTTAAAGTTAGCAGAATTGCTAGAAAGACTTACTTCTGAGCTGATAGAATAATTAATTCTGAAAGTAATAATTTTATATTTTATTTGTAAATAATGTTTTGTCCCAAGTACTACAGAAAGACAAAGCACAATAAACACAACTTACCTGGGTTAGAGTGTTTATGAACACTGACAACTACCCAGCAATGATGCAGCTTGTGCAGGATTACTGTTCTTCCTGTAATACCCATTTAAGCTTGGTCAGCTTTGCTGTAGACACTCCTCACACCTTTAGTTTAGGACCACCACAGCTGGCTGGGCAATGGAGACTTGCCCTTTGAAAAGGAAAATGACATGGAGAAAGTCACCATGGCCACATACTAATTTCCTCCTTTCTTTAGAGGAAGATCTGCCATGTTAATTGGCTTGCAGTGATGGTTCACAGAGAACGAGACTTCCCTGCAATGACTGTCAATATTCAACACATTGTATAAACTGACTTGAGGCTATTAGGAAAAAAACACCGTTTTATGGCAGCCTGGTGGCAAAGGAGATAATTTAATAAATTTATACTGAGTAAAAGTGAGGAACATCACAGTCCCCAGATTGATCCAGTTCTATTCTTAATATGATGGAAGTGAAGGAATAATGCTTCCAATATGAAGCAGCATAACAAACTTTGAGGGGCAGAGTTATCTCTGTTTAACTGAAGTTAGGATACAAGAGTTCCATGAGAAGGAAAATTTCATTTTCATGGTGTCACGATCTGATATTAGGATAAATGTCAATTTTTATGAAAGGTTTAAAGGTGATCCCCAAATGGTGAAATTAAGATGCATGTGGCATCTGACCTCGTTTGCATGATGAAGTTTTATTAGAGTAGCATAGCAAAGTTTCTAAAGCAGACAGGACAGGGAGAAAAATAGAAACAGAAAAGAAAGGAGAAAGCAGAAGACAACAAGCGATAGAATAGTCACCACCACGGTCCAGATGACGATGTCAGTGGGGCAGAGAGCTTCTTTTCCAGGAAAATGTTTCTCTCTTTCCATAGGGTACCAGATTTTTTATATGATTCTTGCCCACTACACCCCCACTTCTCTCCCTGTGAAGATGAGGAATTCCTTCTACCTTCTCTGTACTCCTCCAAGAGATAAGGGAGGGGGGTATAGTGTAGATAACAGAGCTAATTTATTGCAGGAGGACCGGTAGTTTTCGAGGACACTTCACTGCCAGCACCAGCTGCAGACCTTCCCCCATCTCCAATCTCAGGAAGACGGGGGGAGGGGG
>JANHGL010002088.1:95638-108792 GCA_024611195.1 Ceyx melanurus
ATGGATTTGATGGGTGGACTGTACAGTGGATAAGGAATTGGCTGGATGGTTGCATCCAGAGGGTGGTGGTCAATGGCCGGATGTCCAGATGGAGAAAAGTGACAAGTGGCGTCCCTCAGGGGTCTGTACTGGGACATATATTGTTTAATATCTTAATTAATGATATTGAAAGTGGGATTGAGAGCACCATGAGCAAGTTGGCAGATGACACCAAGCTGAGTGGTGCTGTTGAAAGGATGGAGGGATGGGATAGGCTTGAGAGGTGGGCCCAGGTGAACCTCATGAGGTTCAACAAGAATAAATGCAGAGTCCTGCACCTGGGTCAGAGCATCTGTCACTATCAATAGAGTCTGGGGGATGAGGTGCTGGAAAGCAGCTCTGCAGAAAAGGACTTGGGGATGTTGGTGGATGAGAAGCTGGACATGAGCCAACAGCGTGCAATCGCAGCCAAGAAGGCCAGTTCCATCCTGAGCTGCATCAAGAGAAATGTGGCCAGCAGATGGAGAGAAGTGATTCTGCCCCTCTACTCTGCTCTGGTGAGACTTCACCTGGAGTATTGCATCCAGTTCTGGAGCCCTCAACATAGGACAGACATGACATGGACCTAATGGAGTGGGTGCAGAAGAAGGCCACAAAGATGATCAGAGGGCTGAAACACCTCTCTCATGAGGACAGGTTGAAGGAGTTGGGGTTGTTCAGCCTGAAGAAGAGAAGGCTCCAGGGAGATCTTATAGCCACCTTCCAGTACCTGAAGGGGGCCTACAAGAAGGCTGGAGAGGGGCTGTTTACAAGGGCCTGGAGTGAAAGGACAAGGGGTAATGGGTTTAAATTATAGTAGATTTAGACTATATCAGGAAGAAGTTCTTTACCTTGAGGGTGGTGGATCAGTGGAATAGACTCCCCAAGGAGGTAGTTGGGACACCATCTCTGGAGATATTCAAGTTGAGGTTGGACGAGGCTCTGAGCAGCCTGGTCTAGTTGAGGGTGTCCCTGCTCACTGCAGGGGGCTGGACTAGATGACCTTTGGAGGTCCCTTCCGGCCCTAAACATTCTATGATTCTATGATTTTATGATTATCTTTAAAGTGCTTACGTGACGTGAGCTACCTTATTGGAGAGATCCCTGAAGGCAAACTGACTCTGGAAGAAAACCCACATCTGTGGAATGACAGGGAACAACAGCTTTAATAAGTTGCTTTAGGCTGGAATTTTTGATTGTGACTTCTGTGAGCTTTGAAGCATTGATGAGACCACAGAAAACTAGCCTCAATTTGACAAAAAGAAAGCCTAAACCAAAAAATCAAAATAAAAACAACCTACTATTTCTTGAATATACCTGAAAGATAAGCTACAAAAAAAAATAAATGTAGAAGTCTGATACTAGAGTTGTTCAGCGATAGTGGAACTTTCCAAAACCTCAGAGCAATCTGGATTTATGTGTGTTTGCCCAGACTCCCAAGACAGTAACTTCTATTTTAATTAGCAAATACAGAGCAGATCAAAGAGGATATTAAAAAAGTTCATATGCTGTCATTTATTACTCAGACAACAATGATAATTATGTGAGCATTGTGCCAGTAGAACAAGAAGAGCTGAAAAGGTAGCTTTGGAATACTGCAGCATTGTTCCTTGCAGAGAATATCATGTTACAAAATCAACGTGCATTATCTTAGTGAGGCAAATTCCCATTAGCATCCATAGTTTTTACCAGCACCCAACCTTGAAGCTTTTCTTACTATACCAAATTGGCCCATAGGAACCTGTCATTCACAGTAAATTAAAAATGGTCCATTTCCTTAATAATAGAATATATAGTGAACAATCTTTCTAACCAGGTTGCCCTTTAATTTATACATCCTTTTCTTTACAATGAAAGAACATACCAAGTTTCATTCCAAATACACTGCATCAAAAGCAGTTAACCAAGAGCTATGTGACACAGAAACAGACTATTGTTAGTACTCTGCAGCCCTCCTAATTAGGTTAAGCTTCCTGTATTTAGGTGAGCACAAGTACCTGAGATAGGCAGGCTCAGCTTAGATGTGCTTGGACATCTTGGTGCAGTTGAGTATTTGCTTCACTTCCACCTTCTTGTATAGTAGCCATGGTAACTTCTTCTAAGCTGAGAGGGTGGAGCATCTGTGTATGGGAGTTGGCATATTCCTAATACAGGTATTGCTCCTAGAACTGTAATGAAAAAATGCTAAATTTAAAACATTTTCCCACTTCTACAGCTTTTACATCTGCTGGCACTTCCACAGCAGTGCCGGGGGATAGAATTTTCTCCTTTAAGGCCTGCAATGAGCATTGCTTTGCTGATTGGCAGAATCTCCCTCACATACCCCAAGGCAAGATTAGTCAGGGACATTTGCTGCATTAATACCTGCTTCTTTGCTTGTTCCAGGTTCTTTTTAATGTATCTCATTAACAAGGATGAAACTGAGCATACTGGCCAGGTGAGTAGAAAATAGTTTTCCTCGTCAGTTTAGCTTTCAATGTTTTTATCTTCTCCAGTCTCGAAGCTGTGTACCACCAGGTGGAACTCATGTACCACCATGGAGTGGAGATTATGCCCCCTTTCGGACAGCCTTCTGAGAGTGAAAGAAAAAGAAGGGGTAAAAAAAAAAATAAGGAGGGAGGGTGTGGGCTGCAAAAGTATGCCCTTCTACCCAGAATTCAGCTCTTGTGAGAAGCCAGTTCCTTCTAATCTTACTGTCGTCTTTTCTCTGAAATGAAAACCTGAAATACACCAGTTGTAGTTTATTCCCAAAAGATTAAGTAGTTAATATACTGAATTTATAGTTTAAATCCTTAAATCTCTATGTAACTATATAGACAGGTATATGGATATTTGCTTGTTCAATGTTGTTAATGTAAGTAAATAAGAAAATAAACAGGATTTAATTATATACTACCTCAAAGAAGCAGCTGTTTTGCAAACACCACAGAGGTACCTTTCCCAAAAAATCTACACCCTGCTTTCTATGTCAGAGGCTGCATCCAGGTTTGCTCTGAAACAACTGCACTGATTGATTTACACTTGCACAGGTTTGCTGCAAGTCAAGCCCTATTAGAAGGTCAATGTCCAGGAAAGTGCAGAGCAATTTCCACAAACATTCTTGAGTTACAGTCTCTGCATTTTGATGCCTTCCCAGTTCTACTCTGAAGTACCAGGCATAGTACCTGATTATTGTTAGAAGTTTATCTAGAGCACTAACTGCAAGATAAATACTCTCTATTGTTTTCAGGAGTCCTTTGTGTGGAAGATGTACCAAGAAAGATGTTGGGATTTCTTCCCAGCAGGGGACTGCTTCAGGAAACAGTATGAGGATCAACTTGGCTAATACCACAAAAGAAATTATTTATTCATGGACTCTTAAGTTCCACCACACAAGAAAACTACTTTCCTTTCCATGGTGTAATTTCACAGCTTGTATTTGCTTTAAAAGTTTTTAAATTTCAAGATATACATATAATTTGACACTACTGCACAGGCTTTTTGTACTTACCACATATAAAACAGGTCTTTTGTTGGAACTTTAGTTAAAAAAAAGAAAACTATGCCACATTAACTTAAGCCTTCCAGTTCAAAAATGGTCTGAAATAACCTAGTGTTTGGCAGTACAGTTGAAAGGGCTAAAAGGTGTCTTAATTGCACAACATTTGACATTTAAGAACTTGAACCATTGAACCATTTTCTGAGGCCATGTCTTGGAAAATATACGTTAACTAACTCCTCTCCAATTTTTCCCCCCCAGTGTTTGCTAGTGAATGTATTAAGATACAGCTTGAAAAGCTTTAAGCAGTTAAGAAGAAACCATTTTCAAACACTTCATCAACCTTGGAAACATTAAGTGCCTTAAAACCTCTGTAGACATAGCTATGCAAACTTTTTATTTATGTTAGTGCTCTAGAGAAACAGATCCATTAACTGTATTGCTTTTCTGTCTTTCTGTATGAAACTGCACTTGAAGTTTGTTTATATACTACCTTCAATAACAGTTTATTAGACATACACTGTATCAAAATTAATACCATTTAAATCTTAGGCCAAAATGCAACAATGCTCTGTGGTCCCCTGCAAGTAGAGGCTGGTAGGATTATGCATTTTTTTCTTTTCCTCAAATAAAAAGTGCCCACTGCAATAAAGCATTATAAACCCAATCTTACCTTTGCTGTACGATTTCTTCTTTTTCTACACTACGGATACGTAACATAAGGATGGTGACTAAACATGTATTTAGTTCATTGTTCATTTATAGCTTTATTTTAATGATAACATAGAGCCAAGTATAAGATGAAACAACTCTTCTCTTTGTGTGCTGTAGCCTCAACTTTAGCAAAGAAAATCCTGATTTTGTCACAAATTGTAGACCTTTCTAAGAATATTAGACAGTTTTCCATCACCTCTAAATAATATTGTTTGCACAGCATTTTAGTTGCCAGCAAAGAAAACCAGACATTTGGCATACTGAACAAAGTGAAAGATTCCACTTCATAGTTAAAGTTTGCTATATTCAATTATTCATGTATGAAAATTTGTGCTTCAGAAAATCATGCTGTCCAGCCAGTCTTCAAGCTCTTCCTCAGTAACATTTTTAGATGTACTTTCCTGTTGCTGTGATGCTGTGCTCTTCTCTTCAGGCACATTGAGTTTTAAGGGGTCTAGAAAAGTGAACAGACATGAAAAACCTGAAAACAAATCCATACCAGCTCTTTGTCCCAGATTATTTTTCTTTCTAATGCACAACTGACACTATTTAAACACCATCTCACTTTCTTGAATCATAGCAATTCCTATTCCAAAAATAAGTAGCAGAAAAAAAAAACAACAACTAACCAAAAACAATGAAAAAAACCTCAAAAAACCCTGCAGTTTAAGCTCAGCCAGAGCCATCTGATTCAAGGTGGGCATGGCCTGGTCTGCAGCAGACAGATGGCCCTACTTCAATCTGTTCACATCCTGTCTGATACAGAGTTTACTTCAACACAGAAGAGGAGCACGAGGCCATAGCAGCGGCTCAACCTGCAATGATTCCATACTCCAATGGCATGTTTTCTTAAGGGACTTACACTGTATTTTGGAGTGGAAAAATGAACATACCCCTGACATAACAGAGCATTTCAAGGTTGTCTTCAGTAACAAGGCTTGCTGAATTGATTATGGTGACTTTTACATGGTCAGCCACCTTAGACTTAAAAATTAAAATAGCAAGACAATCCTACTCCAAAAAATCAGAGATGCTCAGAGATGTTACAGATTCTTTTACAGCACTGTGGGCTGGGGAGGAGTAGCAAACTATTTCCATCAGAAGGAACAAACGGTAGTAGTATAATTTCTACGAATGCAAACAAAAGGAACAGCTTGATGATTTTTTTCCAAATTTTTTTTTTTTGTCTATTTTTTGTTTCCATACTAACCTTGATTTTGTAAAATCTATGTTACTAATCTTAGAACAAGCCATCAGAATTCTTCTGTATGCTATTAGCACAGTGAACTAAAGGGGCCAATAATGTTACATAAAAACTTTATCTTCTTCTTACTAAAATTCTCTAGCAATATATTAATTAATTTAAAATTTTGCTGAATCATAAGACCAATGCTGTTCTTCAAAAAAAAAATTCTCTTAATTCTTAAAATGAACTGACAACGGTGAAACTTTAGTTTAGAGGGAACTTAAAACTGAATAGGAAAAGATGTGTCAGAATAAATGATATGATTAAATATTAAAGGACGTATAAATGATAATGATAAATAAATGATAAATAGCCCCAGATAAATGAAATGCAGTGTAACAGAGATTATGACAGCAGTTTTGTTGACTATCCTATTGGGAGGAAGAAAACATCAAGCTGGAGTGCAAAGGAAAGTAACTAAGAGCACACTGGGGAGAAGCCTTACCTTCCTCCTTGCAATCCATTTTCAAATCTTTCCAAGTTGGTCTGATGTCAGGCAATGTACCTGACACAGGTTTGTTTTCTGTGTCAATGGGAGCATCTAGATTCAAGAGAAGATCTAGTTCTTCATCCAGATGGTGGGTCTCCTGCTTTGATAGTGGCTGGGCTCTCGGAAATGGTCCTGCTGTACTTGCCCTAGGACTGTTTTTACTTCCAGGCTCTGATGTAGCAACAGTATCACCCAGGGGATGGTAGACCAAGGCCGCGTCACTCTGAGCCAGAGACTGTCGGAACAGAAGGGCTTGCCTCTTGCCATCCTCAATAAATTTAGATTTTATCTGTGGGATCTCTACAGGTGTTGATGTCTAAGAGGAGAAGAAATTACTTACAGTCTTCCTAATGATTAGATCAGTTTTCATTATTCCAATTTGGACTGTAATTCATGCTTCCTACGGTGGAACACTTAAGCAGGTACAGTGCCTTTTAGCAGAATTTAATTCAGAAGTAAAAGTAAACTGTATTTTGTAGTTGCTTCTGTAAAAGCAGCATCAAGATTACTTCAATCTCTGTTTATCCCTTACTTTGGGACTTGGGTGCTAAATCAGCAAGTTCCATTGTTTCATAAGTACTTGTTTTCTAGCCAAATTCTGACTTCAGTTATTCCAAAACTCAGTGTACTGCTGGGATTTCATTACAGAAGAATTTTTTAAAAACCATTATGCCAAAATGCCAAAATTACAAAGTAATTAACAGGAAAGAATGTGAAAGCACTTTCAAATTTTTGGTGCAAGGTTTTAACAGCGACTAGCAACAGAAGCAACTACAAAAGCAGTGCAATCATTCCCTGTTCGGATCTCATGTGTTGCACACTGCAGCACTTCAAAGGCACCAAAGCATTAAAAAGTGCTGAGAGAGGCAGATCCTGCCTTACCCGCCATTTGACTTGCCATTCTCAAGGAAAGTATTTACTTAGAAAGTACATTCTACTTATGCACGAAGACCAGCTTTCAAGTAATTGTTCTTGCATAGATTGTCTCACTTAAAATATTTGCATTTTTCTTGTGAAAATTCTCAGCATTTACCTGCACAAGTTCAGCATCCACATTCAACCTCAGAGGCAGAGGCAACTGCTGAAGCACCTGGACCAGAGACTGGCAATCCACAGAAAGCGCAGACAACTGAAAAATAATCCAACACACAGTCACCTTGTATTAAAAAAGAACTAATAACTATTTTCATCTATTACATTCTCCTGTTCCACACATTCAAGGAATGTGAAGAACAATCTAATTAAATAAGGGAATTAATAATTTTAAATTACACATATAAATACAAATACATATATTTGTATATACATACAAATGCATACACATAAATACAAAGCAGTTTGACTAAATTACCATATGAACACCTATAATGCAAATAAGCACTTACAGGTTTAAAATCATGATGTAAATTAAATGCTCCTTAGGCACTTCCCTGAAAATCCAAAGGAGGAGACAGTTCTGCAAGCTGACAACGTTATAAGAAGCTTTTCCAATCAAACACCTTTTAATCTGTGAAGCTTTCTGTGCAGTGGGAATCACCATTCTTTCATGCTAAGCAAGTGAACCATGTTGCTTGTCTGTAGCTCTACTGTTTTTAGTGCCTAAACAACATGGCATTTTTATACTTCCTTATCTTTTTAAATGATGTTTCAATGCTTACAAAAGCAATAAACTATAACTACAAACACTTCCAAAATATATTCAAAATATTCAAGAAATATATTATATTGCTGCTTAGTTGCTTAAAAGGAGGAACTGTCTCTTACTAATGTGACAAGTATTGAAATTTCCTTTTCTCTCGACCTTTTTTTTTTGTCTGTAAACTATTAAAAGCAAATTTACACAAAAAGGACCAACAATAATTTTTTTTACAGAACACCCTGAACTTTGTCATTCTTTAACAAATTCCAAGCTCAGTACAGCAGAACATTATGAGCATAATCACCATCACTGAAAAAGGTAACTTGATATCCATCAAGTATTTTAAAGTCTGACAAAAAAATGCTTAAGTTCAGTCTAAAATCTCATTTTCATGGAGGCCAAGAAGCTGCTTCTAAATGTAGCTTAAAGAGACATTTGTCCTTCCTTCTCAATATGGTACAGACTGACACAGACATTTGGAAGTCCAAATACCCACACACTGGGAGAGAGTGTTGCCATATCATAAGAGATTTGTCAAAGGAGTTGAAAGTGCTCCCAAAAGCCAGGCAACAGGATGGCTTCTGACACCTGCACACACAGCAAGACTGAACATCAAAGACTCAGGCAGGGGGGTTGGACTAGATGATCTTCTAGGTCCCTTCCAGCCCCTAATATCTGTGATTCTGTGATTCTGATACCATTACTTATAAAATAAATTAAACCCAAGAAATTATTCTGTTGGTTTAACAGTTTCTTGTAGCCAAATTCTGGTTCTGGTATCCAGTAATGAGAGTAAAGGGACCAAACAGTTACATATCTGATAGAATTTTTCTTGTTTAATAACAACTTTATTTTACAGTGATCGCCAAGATGATTGACTGGTACTAGTAACCTCAGAAGAACTTCAACAAGCAGTTCTTGCTGTCCTGTAATTGACTAGAACTTAAACAACCCCACAATTCTTTTGACAGATACTGAAAAACAATTATGGCTTCTGCACATTGGCAAAGGACAAGGAAATCATATGAATCTAGTAGCATAAAAAAAGTCAAGTATCTCTGAAGGACATTTAAGTGCATTTGGGAAGAACTTTGCAAGAAGATTAATGTAAGTGAACATTGCAGATGAAGGTGAAAATGGAGACAGAAGAGGAGGAAAGGATGAGGGAGATGGAGGAAAGGAGGAATTTGAAGAGATAACATAATGGAAGAAGTCATTCCATATCCAAGTGGAGATTTCACTAAAAGTGCCTTTGGAATTAAAAAATAAACGAAGGGAAGAAAGCACTACTTAACAAATTATAAACACTTGATGGCATATGTAGTTATTTGTTCAAAAAAACTAAGTAGAGGAACACTTTGTTGCTGGAATTAACATTTTTAACTGAAAAATCAAAATTACTCTTACCCGTTTGACCTTTAAACTGCAGACAGCATTCCAAACAGGTTTTATCACATTATATTGACATACATTTAAAAAAATCCAGATCTACTTTCTGTCATCATGACTGAAACTATTCATAATGAACTGACAATTCATTATTATTGATCTCACTGTTATATTTCCATTCCACATTTGAAATTAGTACTTTGTTGTTGCTTTCTACAATTAATAGAGAATGGAAAAATATGTAATTGGGCTGCAGTTAGTTTTGTACGTTTTCTGCTTTGTTTTTGTTCCATTGTAATCACTTCAGTGTGCAGTTCTCTCAACTTGAACATAATGTATACAGGCAAAGAACTAGACACTGGTCTAGAACTAAGAGGTAAAGGCAAGGAATTTGGTAAGGTGGATCTAGGATGAAAATCAGACCTGTATTCAGCTTTCAGGGACCAGAAAGGTGGACCAGAAACAAGAAAGAGATAACAGGCTGAAAACGAGAGACAATGTGAAAAATCAGGTAAGGCTGTGAAACTATCCAGGCCAGGATTATGGATTGAAATAGAAAATCAAAGGAAGGGTTGTGATGACAAATGTAGTAGATTATTTCAAACTGACAGAAGAACAGTGAAAGGCAAGAAACAGTTTGAAACAACGAATTTGGATGGGGCAGGATGAGTGATTAGAGTTTGGTAGGGACAGAGGCAGAAGAACGTGCCCACCACAGCACAAGTCACAGTGAGTGAAAGCCCAAGACCAGCTCCAAAATGGTGCAGTCTCATCATAGGCAGTCAAAGGAATATTTATGAAATCCACTGGCAATGATCAGCTTCACACTGCTCACCATGGCTTGAGCAATTAATAAATTGATTAATGTGTTCAAATGCTACAATGAAAAACCTATGAGGAAATTTTAAAGAAATTAGTATTCTGGATACTGGCTCCCTGCACACTAGGGGCAAGAGAACTGATGAAAAAACTACAGCCATTCAAGGACTGTATCCCACTGAGCAAACATACGATAGTTTAAACAAATGCTGCGCTTGATTCTATTTCCTTGTTTTAATTTGACTTTGAAAATTTAAAGTGCTATAAAATATAACTTTCCAGGGAATAATTATTGTTGATATTTTAGGAAATAAATAGCAAAATTTGAATATAAATGCATGTTTCAAGAAACACCCACACACAGTTTCACAGCAATTCTAATAAAAGCTCATAAGAGAAAAGCATTTATCTTACAACAATTTAGGTGACTTACATGAGGGAGAGAGCTGCAGAGATTAAGATACTTTCCAGTATCCTGATACAGAAAAGAGCAGATTTGTGTTGTTTTGCTCCTTTTTATTCCTATGTAAAGAATCTACATGCAAATAACCTAATATCTTGCTGGTCCTACCATCATTTTGGAGGTGAAGTTAACGCCAGAGGATAGGAACTGTTAATATGGAAGAACTACAACAAGATTCATAATAATATATAAGTTTTGTTAATAATCATCTTACTAAGTTAACTTCTTTTGAATACAGATGAAAAAAAGAAGGATGACTTGGTATACCAGTAAAGCAAAATGAAATCCATTATTTTCCTTTTACAGGATGGATTTGTTAATTTTCTTCCAACGCTACTTAAAAACCTACCCTGCTGCTTTGATTGTTCATCAACAGGAGAAAAAAATATCCAAGAGCCTCCAGCATGAGAGGCAATTTAATAAAATTTAATAATAAAAAGTGCTATTACTGTATTAAACAATTTGTTGCTGAAAACCCAGCTGTCCAGGTTTTCTGTGCCAGGTGGTTACACGTACAAACTCATTTGACTGATAATTCTGTTACCTGATTATGGCATGTGTTTTCTCTATCCCATTCCTTCTCATCAGCAAATCGGAACTGTGTAAAGGAATCTCCTATAGAAAAGAAATTTTTTAAAAATATCTTTTAATAACAAGCCCTTCCCAAAGTTCCCAACCCTACAGAAGTAAGTTCAATCAATTCACACCTTCAACAAAATTTCATTTAATTTTAATGCTGCTTGCATTCACAGTATTAAAATTCTTTAAGCCAAAGTTTTATAGAAATATCTTTTAATCTCTTATTTGGAAAACATTACTGAAAAAGGCACAACAAATTCAAAACTGAATGACGAGATGAGGTGCCATGTCAACAAGGAAGATTTTCATTGAAAAGCCTGATTTGGACAACATACTAGGACCATGTAAAGTATTCACAGAGTGCATTTTCTATGAACAGCTTTGGATGTGTTGTAGATAGACCTTCTCTTATCAATATGCAAATCTCTCATAAAATGGATTATAAAAGTCCTAAAAATCCATTTGTACAGTCCAAGTAAAGAATTCTTGTTGTCTGGTAGCCAAATCCTCCAGACTCTCTTCCTTGAACTAGTCCCTAACTCCCGCATGTCATCAAAAAAAGGCACCGAAAACCAAAACACCAATTTATCTGCCTAAGGGACTGAATTAAAAGGGTTAATTACGCCACAGACATAACCTTAGTTATGGCATCTTCTAGCCTTCTATCACAGTCCTCCAAGACATTAGAAAAATCTTTTTGCTATAACAGGGTTATAGCAAAATAGCAAATATTTGGTTATTACCATGGTTTAGGTGTGATATTTCTATAAAAGACAGTCCTATAAGTTTTTTCATTGCAAACAAACATACAAGAATTCCAAGAACTCAAAAAAATTGGTAAGGTCTGTGACAGAAAGGAAATATTAGGGTTGCGAGATGATGGCCAAAGGTGTACAGCCACAGAAAGCAAAGATGTCACTATGCAGAATGTAGGACACATGCCTCCTTAGTCAGTGAATTTTAAGAATGAAAAGGTGTTTCAAGAGCTCTACTGGGAAAAAAAAAATCCTTTTGAATTACTGTGTGCATGAGAATTTGATCCCGAGAATTGTAGCTCACCCAGAAGTCACTAGGATGTTGAGCAGCAGTTAGTTGAGAAGCAACAGCTCATTCTTTCCCAACCTCTAATAAAGAATGAATGTGATGAGGGAAGTTTTCTGTGGCATTACCAACAACTGAGCATCTAATTTCCCTTTGGCTATCAATATCCTAACTTCCGTTCGTACCTTTGACAATTCCCAAATCATGTCCTTAATCTTGCATACAAAATCCAAACATATAATGTACTGTCCCCAAAAATGGCTTCTTTTCTATTGTGTGTCTGCCCCAAACCAAAGGAGAGTTCAGCCTTTTCAGCATTTTTACTCAATAGTGCAGCCATCAGCCAGCTTCTGTTTTGCAAACAGAATGAATAAGCAGCAAAATGGCACAGTAATTGGCACATTTAGTGCCAAACAATAAAGAAGGAAGACCTAACCATCTCCTAGTTGGCAGGTAAACTTTATTGGCTATGTTGGTTGGGATTTTTTTTAGATATAAAGTGCATTTCTAATTCATTGAATTGCACAAATGTAAACTAGATATGCAAAGTACACTAATCACATTGTGTAGTTGGCATGTCTATCAGTGTCATCTTCAGAACCATTCCAGCAAGAAAGTTACATTCTCAGCTGATTATATAGATAATTATGACCATTACTATATTCAGCTTGAATGTGTTTCTCCTGTTTTCATTAGGTATATTCAACACTGTTCAGCATTAGTGCACTGACATGAAACACTGGCTGGTCACCTAAACTTTGGCTTACATTCAAAGCCTTCAGACATTACTAGTTTTAAAACAACCAGTGCAAACAGTACAAGTGCAAATAATTAAAATTAACTACTAAAATTAGGTTTTAACAAAATTAACATTTGGATATCTAAGAAAAACCCTAGTTTAATAAATGTTTAGTTCACATAATTCACTGATACTGGGTTGCATGTCTGAGTAAGCTCAGTAGAATGGAAAAATAAGATCCTGTCTTTTTATCTCTCTGCAGGCACATATACCTAACTTGAGCACACCAGTTGACCCTCTGCCAACAAAGGTGCCACCTCCACTACACATAGTCAGACACTAAATAAATCCCTCTGTTTCAAAATAACTACAATATTGCTAATAAGTAACAATACATTCTGAAAATTAAAAAAAATAAATAAAAAAAAATCAGAAGTCATGGAATGTTTAGGGCTGGAAGGAACCTCCAAAGGTCATCTAGTCCAGCCCCCCTGCAGTGAGCAGGGATACCCTCAACTAGACCAGGCTGCTCAGAGCCT